>SDVV010011113.1:0-15973 GCA_016164225.1 Gammarus roeselii
ACACGTGGGCAAGGCCGCGTGCGCAGCCCTAACACAGTGTTACAGGTGGCTGCGCGATGATGTGTAGCTACAACATGCTGTTAGATTTGACATTAATAATGAAGATTTTTAAGCAAAAACATCTAACCTTGCCGACGGTTTGAAATACTTATTAGATACCATGACTTGCTTTATCAATGAGGAGGCAAATGTTGAACTGATGGAACAATAAAGCATTTTTCATAAACTTTGTCTCTCACAAAAAAAAACATTGAATTTGCTTTTCGATGTCTATTTCTGTCCACGTCTCCGAAATAGCATGTGCTCTTTTATTGGAGGTTCTTCCGTGAAAAGCCACAATCAAGGGTACTCTGTAAACTGATCCCTTGTAAACATCGCAAGGAATGAGTTAGCCAATTTCCGTGTGGCAACAGAGCCAAGTGCCTCGCTAAGCTGCTAAGTCGTACATCTGTGTCCGCTGTGGAACTGTACATCTGCTGCCTAGTTCTTCGCTAATCTGCTATAGGTCATCCGATTGTGCATGCTGCTGATTACACATCTGCTGCAAAAATACACATTGCTGCCTGACGTATGCCTTAATATCGTCTTTTGAAAGGAAAGACTCAAAGTATTTATGCTGAATGGGTAACATGAATAATATACACGAACGTTTTGTTACTACGAAATGAAGCAGTCTTCAGGCGACTTCCTCCAGGTGCTGCCAACGCCAAGCCGGTACCAAGAATGTCACGACAATAAATCAGGATTCCCTTAAGTGTTTCGGTGTTAGAGATTATTTTGCTCTAACTTGATAATTTTTTATGAGGCTTCTTTTATTTGCATCGATAGGTTCCCTGCCGCCTGCTAACAATGAAAGAGTAATGTGTTGCAGGAGCTGTCTTGGTTAGTGCCACCGTCAACAATAAAAGAAAAATGTGTTGCAGGAGTTGTCCTGGTTATTGCCGCCCGGCTCACATTAACCGGTCACTTTTTACTCCTTTGTTTGCCGTAAAGGTCTCAAATAGAACAGGGTTCGCTGACCCAGATTACTCATGATTGGAAAAAGGCAGACGAATGGTGATGGCAGTTGACGGAGCAGGCGATAACAGAGCCAGGCAGTTTTTCTTACCTGCAGAGCAGGTTAACTTAATTATCTGCGGCTGGCCGTACGGGAGACTGTAAACGGGTGACTAAACAGGCTCGTAAATATTTTTATCTCTCCATGCTATTACTATAAGCCGTTGTGGGAAATATCCAAGTGCGACCAGTTCTTGAACGTAATGAAAAGACTCATGTAAAATTTTAGGGTTTCAATCAATCTGGCGCTGTATTCACCAATTATTTAATGTCGGTTGCGTTTCGGTACCCATGAGGTGATCAATGATAAATACTAAACTAAATAATAGAGCGGCAAGAAGTGTGTACAATGATAAAAATCTTACTAATAAAATACGAGCAATGATGATTAACTAAAAATACTGTTACAGCAGAGGAGGATAAACAAGGGCTTATTTTCAATACAGGACCAGGGGTCGCGCTCGATGACTTCATGCTCGGGTCCTTGAGACAAAACCTGTCTTTGTTAGCAGCTGGTGACTGATGTTAACGCATTCAACATTGTTACAACGATAGATTGTGGTTTCTTGCGCTGTCTCAACGTTTAGGGTCTCGATTGATACCGTGGGCGTTCAGTGTTCGAATGAGGTCAATTGTTCACTCGCTTAGTTTTCCCGCTGTTGGACTTATCTTCCTGACATTTGCGAGCGCTACCAAGAATAAATCACAACGTAGTTAAAGACACCAACGTAGTAGTTAAGGTGATTGTGGTAACACACGACAACCAACTGCAGCCATCTCTATTCATCAGGCAATATAATAATACCCTAGGTGTGTGACAACAAAATACCCTAGGACTCAGGCCACATTATATCCTGTGCGTCAGGACACATATTACCCTAGGCGTCAGGCCACATTATATCCTGTGCGTCAGGACACATATGACCCTAGGCGACAGGCCACATTATATCCTTGGCGTCAGGACACATATTACCCTAGGCGTCAGGCCGCATTATATCCTGTGCGTCGGGACACATATTACCCTAGGCGTCAGGCCACATTATATCCTGTGCGTTGGGACACGTTTTACCCTAGTCGTCAGGCCACATTATATCCTGTGCGTCGGGACACATATTACCCTAGGCGTCAGGCCACATTATATCCTGTGCGTCGGGACACATATTACCCTAGGCGTCAGGCCACATTATATCCTGTGCGTCGGGACACATATTACCCTAGGCGTCAGGCCACATTATATCCTGTGCGTCGGGACACATATTACCCTAGGCGTCAGGCCACATTATATCCTGTGCGTCGGGACACATATTACCCTAGGCGTCAGTCAATATAATAATGTCCGCCGTCTCGTCGACGCCTCTGGCAAACCAACGTTCTCGGCAGATCTTCTTACTCATTCGATTCGTCTCGTATTCTGCACAGTGAGAGCCAGCAGCATCTCTCATTCTACCCTTCACAGTGAGAGCCGGCATCATCTATCATTCCCTCCTTCACAGTGAGAGCCGGCAGCATCTCTCATTTCATCCTTAAAAGTGAGAGCCGGCAGCATCTCTCATCACAGTGAGAGCCGGCAGCATCTCTCCTTTCATCCTTGAAAGTGAGAGCCGGCAGCATCTCTCATTTCATCCTTAAAAGTGAGAGCCGGCAGCATCTCTCATTTCATCCTTAAAAGTGAGAGCCGACAGCATCTCTCATTTCATCCTTAAAAGTGAGAGCCGGCAGCATCTCTCATTCGCTCCTATGGAGTGAGAGCCGGCAGCATCTCTTATTCGCTCGTTTGGAGTGAGAGCCGGCAGCATCTCTTATTCGCTCCTTTGGAGTGAGAGCCGGCAGCATCTCTTATTCGCTCCTTTGGAGTGAGAGTCGTCAGCATCTCTCATTCCATCCTCAAAATTGGAAGCCGTCAGCATCTCTCATTCTATCCTCATAAGTGAGAGCCGGAAGCATCTCTTATATCCCTCCTATAATGCTGTCCCGCTTCAACCCTTGTCACGTCTGTTTTAAGGCTAGCTTGAGCTGCCGGCTCATTAGGGTAAATAATCATCGCGGCCGAGTTATCTGGGTCACGGCAGAGGCTTATGACTGACCTCATATTGGGCCAGGAGAGAGGCTTGTAACTACCATTACATTGATCCAGGACAGAGATTTATAACTGACATCACATTGGGCCAGGACAGAGGCTTATAACAGACATGACGTTGGGCCAGGACAGGGGTTTATAACTTCCTTTACATTGGTTCAGAACAGAGACTTATAACTGACATCACATTGGGCCAGGACAGAGGCTTTTAACTGCCATCACATTGGGCCAGGACAGAGACTTATAACTGACATCACATTGGGCCAGGACAGAGGCTTTTAACTGCCATCACGTTGGGCCAGGACAGAGACTTAAACTGACATCACATTGGGCCAGGACAGAGGCTTTTAACTGTCATCACGTATAAATTGTTTCAAATTGAACCAAAACAGATGCTAATAACTGCCTTCATATTGGGCCAGGACAGATACTAATAACTGCCTTCATATTGGGCAATGGCAGATGCTAATAACAGCCTTCATATTGGGCCAAGACAGATGCTAATAACTGCCTTCATATTGGGCCACAACACATGCTAATAACTGCCTTCATATTGGGCCAGGACAGATGCTAATAACTGCCTTCATATTGGGCCAGGACAGATGCTAATAACTGCCTTCATATTGTGCCAGGACAGATGCTAATAACTGCCTTCATATTGGGCCAGGACAGATGCTAATAACTGCCTTCATATTGGGCCAGGACAGATGCTAATAACTGCCTTCATATTGAGCCAGGACACATGCTAATAACTGCCTTCATATTGGGCCAGGACACATGCTAATAACTGCCTTCATATTGGGCCAGGTCAGAGGCTTATTACAGACCTCAAATTAATTCTAAAGGATGTGGAAGGGGGGGGGGGGGATGGGGCAGGTGTCGTAACGGTTACTGAACTAGTAAGCTTGTACTGCTCCACTGAACAGGGGAGTAGGAACAGCCTCTGAGAGGGAGGGAAGGGTAAATGTACTTTGGTCCATTAATGAAAGAGCGTGCTGTAGAAATATTAGTAAAAGAAAGAGAGAAGGGTAGAACAATACAAGTGAATATTTCTCACGCCAATAAATAACATTACGAAAAGTAATAATTTTTAGTTCGATAAAATTTATGTTTCCGTGAATACTGGAGGGCCAACCGATAAGAAATCCAGTGCAGATGAACCCATTACCGTTAGCCTACTTGCTCCTTAGCACTTCCCAGCACATGACACTTCCTAGTACTCCCTAGCACATAACACTCCCTAGCACTTCCCACCACATGACACTCCCTAGTACTCCCTAGCACATAACATTCCCAAGCGCATAACACTCCCTAGCACTTCCCAGCACATAACACATTCTAGAAGTTCCCAGCACATAACACTTCTTAGCACTTCCCACTACATAACACTCCCTAGCATATAACACTCCCCTACTAGGGAGTGCTCTGGCACTCCCTAGTACATAACCCTCCCTAACACTCCCAAGCACATAACACTCCATATCACATAACACTCCCACGCACATAACGCTCCCAATCACATAACAATCTCAAGCACGTAACACTCCCTAACACATAACACTCCCTAGCACTCTCTAGCCCTCTCTAGCACACTCTAGCACTTTCTAGCACCTCTAGCACTCTCTAGCACTCTCTAGCACTCTCCAGCGCTCTCTAGCACTCTCTAACACTCTTTAGTACTCTATAGCGCTCATTAGCACTCTTTGGTACTCTCTAGCACACTCTAGCACTATCTAGCACTCTTTAGCACTCTCTAGCAATTTCTAGCACACCCTAGCACTCTCTAGCACTCTCTAGCACTCTCTAGCAATCTCTAGCAGTCTCTAGCGAGCGCTCTCTAGCACTCCCTAACACTCCCTAGCACTCTCTAGCGCTAGCCCAACGATGGAGTAATTTGCGTCGCTCGAACTAATTCATTAAGGGAACCGATCTACGGAAATGAACGACAAAACACGAAATATCGCCGACTTAGACACACCAATAAGAAACTTGTGTATTGAGGCTTGCAACGATCAGCAGCAGAACGGAATAAAGGGTACTTCATTTTCCGTCTGGGCATCATGATCAAATTAATACATGACCTAGAGAAAGATGGTTCACCAATCTTCGAATCAATTCAGTTATTTGTTTGATGAATAAAGCAACACTTGATTTTTGTACGAATGCTGACGCCGTTTGCTGGTATTTTTATTCACTTTCCCATAAGTGATATGGAGTTTACAGCTAATATTTTGCACGGAATATGACACATATTCAATATTGATATTAATTGAATACGGCCTTGAGTGCGCTGTAGGACTACATATGTTGCAGTGAGGTAGGCGTAGCGCTATGTTAACACGGCCTTGAGTGAGCTGTAGGACTACATATGTTGCAGTGAGGTAGGCGTAGCGCTATGTTAATACGGCCTTGAGTGAGCTGTAGGACTACATATGTTGCAGTGAGGTAGGCGTAGCGCTATGTTAACACGGCCTTGAGTGAGCTGTAGGACTACATATGTTGCAGTGAGGTAGGCGTAGCGCTATGTTAATACGGCCTTGAGTGAGCTGTAGGACTACATATGTTGCAGTGAGGTAGGCGTAGCGCTATGTTAACACGGCCTTGAGTGAGCTGTAGGACTACATATGTTGCAGTGAGGTAGGCGTAGCGCTATGTTAACACGGCCTTGAGTGAGCTGTAGGACTACATATGTTGCAGTGAGGTAGGCGTAGCGCTATGTTAATACGGCCTTGAGTGCGCTGTAGGACTACATATGTTGCAGTGAGGTAGGCGTAGCGCTATGTTATGTGAAAGAGAGAAAAATGAAACATTAGTTGGGTGTTACTTTATGATTTTGATGTAAATGTACTTCATTGCTGCAGCTACACCAAGATGGGCAGGCAGAGGTTCATTACATTTGAAGGGACTCAGGGTTGGACGTAGGGTTGACAGTATTCATTTTATGTTTATTAGTATTTGTATTAGCAAGTTATACCTGAAATAGCTTCCAAATTATTTATAAAACTTTATCCAGCCTGCGGATAAGTGATGGGTAAGATTGGCTTCAATTTATGTGAGTAACCGGTGTTTTCTTTTTTGGCGAGAGGATCAAAATTGATGAACAAACTCGTACATTGGCGGTAGCGAGCGCCTGCTCTTCTTGATGGAGTTTATTGCCGTTGGTACGATGAAAGGTGGGAGCGGCGAACAAGAAGCGATGTGTCTAGTGCCCCAGGCAAATGGTATTGCACAATATGTTGGCATGCTGCCGCAGGTTGTGAGATGTTCGTCAGAACACGCACGTCATGTTACCATGCTGCCTTAAGTGCCACTATAATCATGAACAGGGCCGCCACCCACCTACTGTTCGTGGTGTGTTTTTAAAAGTGTCTGCAGGCTGACGATACCTGGAGACTCACGACAAGGTTGTTGTGATCCTAATTTCAAGAGTTGTAGACGCTTGTCAATAAAAATTATTTCAACGATTTTATTAATGGAGGCTGTCATTTGGGCTGTTGTGGCTCGCGAACAAAGGCCACCTCTGCTCACGATGGAAATGTTCTTTTATGACTTTATTAAAGGGTTACATCATGGTTCATCTCTTTGATTTTACGCATAGTAACGAAGGAAGATCAAATGTATGTCCGTACGAAAGAAAATGAAACGTTGAAGTAAATGTGGACTTGATGGTAGGGTCGTACTTGAGACGCATGCACAATCATGAGTTACGTGCGTAAATGGCCGGCTTCTCGAACGCAAGGCTCTGTCGACCAAATATCTGAATATATTTGCAGTTCACTAATAGACAAGTTAAACCAAACAGACGCTTGCAGGTCATAACGTGTCTGTATACAGCTGACTTAAGTCCCCATCATTACCGGTCTCGTCACCATTATCGCCTTTATTATAGGGAAACATTGAGGGGTCTCAATCAAGGTGTCGGCTGTTCAAATAATTATAACTGGGCTAGATTAATTTTAATTGAACTAATTTCCATTGAATCAGCTATTAGAACCGTCGAGTCATCGACAGCCCGTTCATGGATAGCAAATAAAACCGGGCTAATGAAGGAAGGTTGTCCTCTCGACCTTGTGTTGGTCTTCGCACGCAACAGGCTTGTCTGACACCTCGGCAAACTGTTGACACGATCAGGGTTGGAACAGGGTGATGGAGCCAATGTTGACAGTTGACACGATCAGGGTTGGAACAGGGTGATGGAGCCAATGTTGACAGTTGACACGATCAGGGTTGGAACAGGGTGATGGAGCCAATGTTGACAGTTGACACGATCAGGGTTGGAACAGGGTGATGGAGCCAATGTTGACAGTTGACACGATCAGGGTTGGAACAGGGTGATGGAGCCAATGTTGACAGTTGACACGATCAGGGTTGGAACAGGGTGATGGAGCCAATGTTGACAGTTGACACGATCAGGGTTGGAACAGGGTGATGGAGCCAATGTTGACAGTTGACACGATCAGGGTTGGAACAGGGTGATGGAGCCAATGTTGACAGTTGACACGATCAGGGTTGGAACAGGGTGATGGAGCCAATGTTGACAGTTGACACGATCAGGGTTGGAACAGGGTGATGGAGCCAATGTTGACAGTTGACACGATCAGGGTTGGAACAGGGTGATGGAGCCAATGTTGACAGTTGACACGATCAGGGTTGGAACAGGGTGATGGAACCAATGTTGACTGTTGACGCGATCAGGGTTGGAACAGGGTGATGGAGCCAATGTTGACTGTTGACACGATCAGGGTCGGAACAGGGTGATGGAGCCAATGTTGGCTGTTGACACGATCAGGGTTGGAACAGGGTGATGGA
Organism: Gammarus roeselii; assembly: GCA_016164225.1. NCBI lineage: Eukaryota > Metazoa > Arthropoda > Malacostraca > Amphipoda > Gammaridae > Gammarus > Gammarus roeselii. The sequence goes on from SDVV010011113.1 coordinate 7,943, forward strand.
GGCAATGTTGACTGTTGACACGATCAGGGTCGGGACAGGGTGATGGAGACAGTGTTGACTGTTGACATGATCAGGGTCGGAACAGAGTGATGGAGGCAATGTTGACTGTTGACACGATCAGGATCGGAACATGGTGATGGAGACAGTGTTGACTGTTGACGTGATCAGGGTCGGAACAGGGTGATGGAGGCAATGTTGACTGTTGACACGATCAGGATCGGAACAGGGTGATGGAGACAAGGTTGACTGTTGACGTGATCAGGGTCGGAACAGGGTGATGGAGGCAATGTTGACTGTTGACACGATCAGGATCGGAACAGGGTGATGGAGACAGTGTTGACTGTTTACGTGATCAGGGTCGGAACAGGGTGATTGAGGCGGTGTTGATGGAATAGATGGCAATTGAAAGAGTGTTGGTCACTCCACAGCTCCGGGGGATTTGAGTGGTCACCAACAGATCATTTTGCCGTACTGATTTCATCTTCTGTGCCATCATGGAACTAAAAATATCAAAGACAATTTGTTGATATTTTATCTCCCGGCACATGTGCACCAATCAATTAAAATAAGCAAACGTTAGAGAAGATAGAAGAGTTAATACCAGTTATATTATTTTACATTTGTTCGCTTAACAGACGACTGCATTTGACGTGTTGGAGTGTTATTGATGCTTCGTAATCCAATCATTGATCCCATTATTTGCAATCCCAAGGCAACAGGCAGGATTGATGTGGGTGACTCATCTTAATGGTCGACCTGTCGTTGGATGAAGACCTCGGCTGGCTGATAACTAGTGCTGGTTTTTCTAGATGTGTCAATTGATATTCCTTTCAAACTATACTTTAAAAATAAATAAACCAACTTAGAAAAAATGATGGACCCTTTCAATCGTGTCTACACATTAAAGTAATAATCACAGTACAACATTAACAATATGATGAGACTCTGTAATGAATCACAGTTTATGGCCCATATCACTTGTTCGTTAGATTCTTTCAAACGAGAGGCCGTACAGCAAGACAAAACGTCTGTGAACTGCCATTTGTTTTTTCCTTCTGTAGCAAGCTGCCGTCTTCATGCTTGGGATCAGATACACTTACTGAACAAGTGGCGGTGAAGGTAAATCAGCTAATAAGAATGGTGAAAAGAAGGCATGCAGTGAGTTACATATTGGTTGTGTGATGAGAGGCATGCAATGAGTTATATATTGGTTGTGTGATGAGAGGCAAGCAATGAGTTACATATTGGTTGTGTGATGAGAGGCATGCAATGAGTTACATATTGGTTGTGTGATGAGAGGCATGCAATGAGTTACATATTGGTTGGGTGATGAGAGGCCTGCAATGAGTTACATATTGGTTGTGTGATGAGAGGCATGCAATGAGTTACATATTGGTTGTGTGATGAGAGGCATGCAATGAGTAACATATTGGTTGTGTGATGAGAGGCATGCAATGAGTTACATATTGGTTGTGTGATGAGAGGCATGCATTGAGTTACATATTGGTTGTGTGATGTTATTTTGCAGTAGCACCTTCGGCATTCCTGTTCCACATGTATACTCTGATCCTCTGGAATGGAAACAAACTCTAACGTTGAATCGTCTCGTTAGTGTATTTTGTAACTGCTAAACTGCAACGGTGGCATTATACCTTTTCCGATACATTTTTCCAACATGCCTCAGATTCCATCATTTCAAATGTTAGCGGCAAACTGACGACCCTCTAATTTAGGATTGAAGGGCTACACCATACAGTACATTTCACGTTAAATAACGGCCTTCCCTCGGCACCCTTCCCTTCTGTTCACTGCAACTCTTCAAGTTAGACTGCAGGAAAAGGACAACACTCACCCAATCGCTGCTCAGCCTCGCCAACAGCGCACGAGCCTCCAAACAGCGCCTAAACGCTAGAGGCTGATGTCTAACGGCAGCATGGGTGAGTTTGAAACATACCTAAGATGGAACACACTCAGCAGGCATATGAAGTCAATTATGATACTTATCACGCAACCTAAAAACGATATTTGTTCTGCCAAAAGTGCTGTCCTGAGATTTCCTCCCCCCCTTTCTTCCCCCTTCCTCTACCTGGGTGCGCCGGGATCCCCCCTCTACTAGGTGTTCCACCTCCTTGGCAGCTCTTCATGCTCGCCGCTGCCGCCCGGTGCTCAGGCGGAGACATGCAGCGGTGTGCGTAAGTGTGTGCGTGATCTCTTTCGTTACCTCGTTACGCATTTATCTTTACATAACACCGAAGAAAGAAGCTTGGCATGAGGACCATTCCTTGTATTTCATGCTCTAGCTTCAGTGTCTCAGTTGTGGCCACTGGACAATAACAATCGTTGCCAGATCTTGGCTGTTGACTGCATTGAGGTGATGGTGGTAGTGTTCTTAATAATGGTGGTTGTGTATTTTTTAATGGTGGTAGTGTTATAAATGGTGGTAGTGTTATTAATGGTGGTAGTGTTATTAATGGTAGTAGTGTTATTAATGGTGGTAGTGTTATTAAAGGTGGTAGTGTTATTAAAGTTGGTAGTGTTATTAATAATAGTGATTGTGTAATTTATAATGGTGGTAGTGATATTAATGGTGGTAGTGTTATTAAAGGTGGTAGTGTTACTAATAATTGTGGCTGTGTAATTTATAATTGTGGTAGTGTTCTTAATGATGGTAGTGTTATTATTGGTGGTTGTGTTATTAACGGTGGTAGTGCAATTAATGGTGATTGTGTTATTAATAATTTTAATTTTGTAATTAATAATGGTGGTAGTGTTTTTAATAATGGTCATTTTCTAATTAATATTGGTGGTAGTGTTATTAATAGTGGTAGTGTTATTAATGGTGGTAGTGTTATTAATAGTGGTAGCGTAATTAATAGTGACAGTGTCATTAATGGTGGTAGTGTTATTAATAGAGGTAGTGTAATTAATGGTGATAGTGCTATAATTAGTGATAGTGTTATTATTGGAGGTAGTGTAATTAATAGTGGTGTTAATAATGATAGTGGTAGTGTTTAACGGTGGCAGTGTTATTGATGGTGGTAGTGTAATTAATGGTGGTCGTGTTATGATTGGTGGTAATGTTTTCACTAGTGGTTGTGTTATTAATGTTGATAGTGTTATAAATGGTAGTTGTGTTATTATTGGTGGTAGGGTAATTATTGGTAGAAGTGTTATAAATGGTGGAAGTGTTATTAATATTTGTAATGTTGTTAATGACGGTTGTGTTATTGATGTTGGTAGTGTTGTTAATGGTGGAAATGTAGTAAATGGTGGTTGTGTTTTAGTGGTGAAGTGCAATTAATGGTGGTAGTGTTATTAATAGTGGTAGTGTTATTAATAATGGTAGTGTAATTAATTGTGGTAGCGTTATTAATGGTGGTAGTGTAACTAATGGTGGTAGTGTAACTAATGGTGGTAGTGTTATTGATGGTGGTTGTGTAATTAATGGTGGGAGTGTTGTTATTGGTGGTAGTGTAATTTATGGTGGTAGTGTTGTTAATGGCGGTTGTGTAATAAACGGTGGTCGTTTATTAATGGTGGTAGTGTTATTGATGTTAATAGTGTTATCAATGGTGGAAGTGTTGTTATTCTCCTGAGTGCATGGACGGTTCTAGTTTCGAGCAGCATTGAGGATATCTATGAATGCATGTTAATAATACCGATACGGAAGATTTAGGAAAAATATTTGGAACATTGCTCTGAAAATGAGCAACATGAATTAACACTTAATTCATGTTATGAAAAAATTAAATGGAATACGTTCTTTTCTTATCAACAATCGGAAGTATTGCACCAAATGTTATTGAATTTAAAAAAAAAAACATTTTTATTGACACATTAGTACTCACCACGAAGTAAATGTACATAATACGTCTTTAAAAAAAACGAAAGTGAAAAACTCTGGCGATTATTTAGTTTTGTAACATCATTAATGGTCGCGAACTGTTGCTGCTAAGATGAAATGCTGCTCTTACATTGCCCTGAAGAGCACCTTTTCATGTACCAGTGCCACGAACAGCACTCTTGCACGCCATTATTCAGCTGAAGTGACGCACCTCCTTCCTGTTACGGGTCAGGAAAACGTTGCGAAGACATCAGAAAACAAAAAACAGAAATAACCAAGAGGTTTACTTGCATCGTTTTCTTGAAATATTAACGAAAAACTTTTCTTACATAAACACGTTGTTATATGAGAGGAGGCAGAATTGACACTTCCTCAAAACACTGTTACGAAATGCTGTTACTAAACACAGACCACTGCTACTGGCGAGGACTTGGGCGTGGATACGAACGCAATCGAGTGTGTGTCTTCACGTCCCGATACAAGAATGTTCGTGGTCAATACGGATAACACGGTGGCAGCATTGCAAGGAATTTAATTAGTGGCAAGTTTGCTCAAAACGTTTTTTTTCTTGGAACATTCCGTCGAATATTTACAGAAGAAGGGTAAGTTTCAGTGTTCGCTTCATATGATAATACGAGAGGGCCGTGAAGTAGTTACGTGCAAATTCCAAAGCAGAGTTGACAGTAGTTAAATGGAGAAATTTTCACCACCAAAGTGCCGGGCATAAGCGAGAAGGAGTGAAAAGCTTTCTTGGAAGAATACATTTTGCCTCGTCAAAATTGAGACCAATAAGTACATAAAATGGTTCCAGAGGCTCACAGCCTGATGAGTGGCACGGGACCTTCTAAAAAACTTACTCATCCTTGAAAGGTTACGTTGACTTTTCCATTTATTCAAATAGCAGTGCGGATTATTCTTGAAGAATGTTGGGTTGAAGGTTTGATGAATAAGTTTTGATCTATTAAAAACTCTTCCATGCATGGGAGGTAAATTGAAAAGAACATTGTTTCAAGATGCACGACATTTCACTCAGCTAGACCTAAATTATTGAAAACCCGTCTATTATTATAGTTCGGACGAATGTGAGGTCACCGTCCATTAATATAGTTCGGATGAATGTGAGGTCACCGTCCATTAATATAGTTCGGACGAATGTGCGGTCACCGTCCATTAATATAGTTCGGACGAGTGTGAGGTCACCTTCCATTAATATAGTTCGGACGAATGTGAGGTCACGGTCCATTAATATAGTTCGGACGAATGTGAGGTCACCGTCCATTAATATAGTTCGGACAAATGTGCGGTCACCGTCCATTAATATAGTTCGGACGAATGTGAGGTCACCGTCCATTAATATAGTTCGGACGAGTGTGAGGTCACCTTCCATTAATATAGTTCGGACGAATGTGAGGTCACAGTCCATTAATATAGTTCGGACGAATGTGAGGTCACCGTCCATTAATATAGTTCGGATGAATGTGAGGTCACCGTCCATTAATATAGTTCGGACGAATGTGCGGTCACCGTCCATTAATATAGTTCGGACGAATGTGAGGTCACCGTCCATCAATATAGTTCGGACGAATGTGAGTCACCGTCCATTAATATAGTTCGAAGGAATGTGAGGTCACCGTTCATTAATATAGTTTGGACGAATATGAGGGCACCGTCCATTAATATAGTTCGGACGAATATGAGGTCACCGTCCATTAATATAGTTCGGACGAATGTGAGGTCACCGTACATTAATATAGTTTGGACGAATGTGAGGTCACCGTACATTACTATAGCTCGGACGAATGTGAGGTCAACGTCCATTAATTTAGTTCGGACGAATGTGAGGTAAATTTCATACGTAGGCGCCGGTGAGTGCTACGTGCGAAATTTAAAGATAAGCAATTATTTTGCCTATCGTGTTATTGAATATGTAAAATCCTTTCGAGAGTCTCCGTTTGGTATTTTTCAAATGTGATGACGTTATAATCTGAGAAATTCTTCTGAACATGTTATGTGTAAATAATGATTGATGTGCCCACCATAGACATGGCGGTTCAAACATGATGTCCCTATTAGTCTACCTATAAGGCGGGTGCGTTTAATCTTTTATCTCATAAATTTAGAGGAAGGGTATGGTCTGATATGGTTCGTCTGAAGGGGAAAATAAAACAGTGCATCGGCGGTGGGATGCTCGGGTTATCTTTGCGAGTAGAAGTAATGCGATTGTATTAATTTTCGTGTATTTGTCTAATGCAGCTCATCATAATGAAGTCGGTCTTGGCGTATTACGGAAAAATGGTACCAAAAAAAGGGAATTAAATCACACGGAGAGCAAAAAAAAAAGTGACTGGCAGATCCATGTGGTCGACAATGAACGAGGAATTGTGTATGCTGTACTGCTACCACGAGGTACGCATACTCAGAAACGGGAGATAGGTCAAATGGCTTCATACAGTACTCCGACCACATCAAGTTGTCAATTGCGTAACGCGGGTTGTTTGTATGGAAATACACGCGTTTCATGCGGACCTCTCGTTACGCGCGTTCTCTGTTATAATAATACAAATATTTATTCACGAGATCCATCGTGGTATTCTGGTGTTTGTGGTATAACGCCTGCAAATACTAATTCCGTTTCTGTAAGAAACATGAGGTGAAATTAAATGTATCTACTATGTTTGCAAAAAATATTAATGGGCGCATGATTGATATCAGGAAAGAGATAAAAAATCCGAAACTGAAAGACCGCTGAGCGAAGTGCATTACGTGATTGGAATAACTGGGGTGGGAACCATTGCTGAGATGCGTTGAGAAAGTTTTATTGGTCAACATTGCTGTCAATATTGCTGCTGAATCAAATTCTGCTAATGAGGCGGTAAACCAAGGAAATAATAATCACGATGAAATCGATGTGTGGGAGCTTAGATCGGCAGTTAAGAGATTAAAAAATAGATGAACTGTAGGGAAAGAAGGTATGCCATCAGGAATTTTCGAATATTGCCCTGTTCAACTCCTCCATGTCATGTCTATTTTCTTTATAAGCTGAATTACATTGAATTACTTACATATTGTACAGACAGAAACAAAATGTGCGACAGATATAGGCAATAAAGTCCAATATCAATTGCTACTGCCGCATCGAAGCTACTAGAAATTGTGATTGGGAACAGACTTAGCGAATGTCTCCTAACAACAGCAAACCTATTTGTCTTTGAGCTTCCACACGGAACTGAAATGGCTCTTCTCACCCTATAACAAACATTTAATTTATTTGATGGTGTAGACTCAACAATGGACCTCTGTTTTCTTGGTGCCAAGGAAGAATTTGATCGCGTAAATCATTTGCCTGCATCTCGTTGAAATACATTAAAAATACATATATTGAAAATAATTACATACCGCACTCAACACGACCGAGATAATGTTTCTCCTTTTGCGTGTTCCTGAATAAAAAATATATCCATGAGCATCATTGCGGAAAAACAAGAGCCTGTATCGTAGTCTCGAACTAAGAGCCTGTATCTTAGTCTCGAACTAAGAGCCTTTATCTTAGTCTCGAACTAAGAGCCTGTATCTTAGTCTCGAACTAAGAGCCTGTATCTTAGTCTCAAACTAAGAGCCTGTATCATAGTCTCGAACTAAGAGCCTGTATCTTAGTCTCAAACTAAGAGCCTGTATCTTAGTCTCGAACTAAGAGCCTGTATCTTAGTCTCAAACTAAGAGCCTGTATCTTAGTCTCGAACTAAGAGCCTGTATCTTTGTCTCGAACTAAGAGCCTGTATCTTAGTCTCGAACTAAGAGCCTGCATCTTTGTCTTGAACTAAGAGCCTGTATCTTAGTCTCGAACTAAGAGCCTGTATCTTTGTCTCGAACTAAGAGCCTGTATCTTAGTCTCGAACTAAGAGCCTGTATCTTAGTCTCGAACTAAGAGCCTGTATCTTTGTCTCGAACTAAGAGCTTGAATCTTAGTCTCGAACTAAGAGGCTGTATCTTAGTCTCGAACTAAGAGCCTGTATCTTAGTCTCAAACTAAGAGCCTGTATCTTAGTCTCGAACTAAGAGCCTGTATCTTTGTCTCGAACTAAGAGCTTGAATCTTAGTCTCGAACTAAGAGGCTGTATCTTAGTCTCGAACTAAGAGCCTGTATCTTAGTCTCAAACTAAGAGCCTGTATCTTAGTCTCGAACTAAGA
>SDVV010011114.1:0-15973 GCA_016164225.1 Gammarus roeselii
TTCCATAACTCCCAACCATCTTCATCCACTGACTGTAGGAGCTCACTGTATCTCGAAGGTGCAGTGCCTTCCATAACTCCCAACCATCTTCATCCACTGACTGTAGGAGCTCACTGTATCTCGAAGGTGCAGTGCCTTCCATAACTCCCAACCATCTTCATCCACTGACTGCAGGAGCTAACTGTATCTTGAGGGTGCAGTGCCTTCCATAACTCCCAACCATCTTCATCCACTGACTGTAGGAGCTTACTGTATCTTGAGGGTGCAGTGCCAAGGCGTTCTTTTCAACTGACTGGAGAAAAGTTCGACGTAAGGTAAAATAAGAATGATCGTTTGAGATATGAGCGTCAGAGTTTTCAATTTGGAAAACTACTTCCTATGAAAGTGCATCTGATCTCCAACGTGGAAGTTCAATCGTTGTTCTGCCTTTAGACCAACACTTCGGTCATTTTCCGTTCAACTGAGCAGTTTAGGTGGAGGGTCTAGTAGTGGCTTACCATCCCGATCTTGTCTTTTTTTTTAATGATTTATTTTGCTGCATGAGGACACGGCATATTAATATCACGCTTCCATACCTGTGTTTGCAAGTTCCTCCACCAGAGTACGTCCTCAAATCTTTTTCCATACTGTCTAGTATTTGCTCTCTCGAGGTCTGTCCTAAGCACGACTCATAAGTCCACGTAGCGTAGATTTAGTGTTCCGGTGTATTTGTTGACTTGTCCTTTTATAGGCGGAAGTATTCGTTATCCATTTGTGAGTTTATTGTTGAGTGCCGAAGGTGAATGGAGTATACGTAAGCTCTAAACAACCTACAATATTAGTAAGTGTATTAGATCGCAAATATACATGCAAGCAGTACGTTAGGCCAGTACTTGGCCATAAATATCGCTCTCATTATACAAATGATACCTCGAGGAAGTTGGTAAATAATGGTCTGCGATATTGGAACAATATTTCAATTTCTAAGATTAGCTTTTGTAACCTGTGTTTTGCCGTACAAGTGATTGGAGGGCAGCAGATATCCCTCTTACTGATAAGATTTTACCAGTGTTCGTATTTGACATCGTGAGGCTCAGGATTTGCAGGTATATCTGTACCTCCGACTTTATTTTAATTTCAAATACTCGTCGCATAAGTTACCTGCCAATTTGAGTGACACACAGATTTTTATTCTTGACTGTGCCATTTCGTCTCAGCATTTATCTATGTATAACTCTGTCCTTAAGTTATTCGATGCAGATCTTTGTCGCAACTACGCGACGGGATCAATGGGGATTAGTCACAAATCTAAGCTTATCGTCATGCCAGGCAACAAAACTGCATTTCTGATTCCTCCAAGTATAATTCACAATGACCATGAATTTACACCCTATTCGAGCTTCTTCCCACACATTTTAAGAGAACTATTCTGATATTTTTATGATGTATGTATTTTTATACATTTTTTGTCATTGACAATAAATTAACAGTTTTGAGGGTGCTGCTGTACCCTGTCATTTTTAATGCTCGCGCCCTACAGGGGAGCTCACCAAGTCTTACGTTGAAGCGTCGGTTGAGAGAGCCTCTATTTTCTCGTACAATTTTTTTGTGGTCATCGACCACATCTTCATGTTTGAATAATCGTTCGCTAATGCCTCACTGAACAGGTTTGAAATTGTAAGATATTGGCACCGGAAGTGATTTAGGCCGTTATCTGCCGTATCTTGGGATGAGGACTACACGGCAGGCTCGATAAGTGTCAAAGTCAATGTCACCCTGGACCCACTGGGGAAGGATGGCAGGAACGTGTCCGTTCTACATCAAATCAGATGAAAACCAATCCAGCTCCAAATGGAATTATTAGTTGAGTAAAACTAGACCGCCAGTGGAATGAGGTAGAGATTTGTATAATCCTAATTAAATGTTTCATTACCACTAGTAATAAAACTCAGGCTCTGGTGGAAATGAGGCTCAAATAAAACAAAGTTGAGGCGATGAAAGTCTGCGTTATCAGAACGGTCGGTTCGGTAGTATTCAGTGTCATTCTTTCGGCTTCAAATGACTGCAGAGCAGCTGCGTGCCCGCTTGAGGGTCGGCCAAAGCCCCAGTTGAGGGCGAGCGCGCGGCCAAAATAGCTTGGTTGGAAGCGGCGCTTTGTAATGCTTGCAGCTCTCTACTGTACCGGCACTGCGCAGTTCCTTCCTACTATTGAGGTTATGTAAGTGGGCCATAATCAGTCGACTGAACCTATATTCTTATTCACGGACAGCATGTACAGTACTTCTTTGGTCACATGGTTCATTGCAGTATTTGATCTCTACTGATCAGTCTATGCATAACTGTTTGTGGAGCTTATTAATAAATTGAACTAACTAGTTGTTCCCTAGGGCTTGGGCCCGCAGCTGCCTTGAAGAACCCCTGGGCAGAGATTCTGCTATACGTATCCTCTTGCTGTTCCAAACATCTCCTTGATATTCGCTGCGTATAGAACATCAACTTAACGCAGTTGTAGACCCAATCATTCTGATCAAAAATTTGTCCATTGCTTGATGCAGCTATAGTTGCTGGTTTGACATGCTAAGCCTCGTCGATCTAATCCGCTGTTCCAAGCGTGAACAAACATGACCCTCCTCAGTGCCTAGTCCTCCGTTCCCTTGAGGACTCGGGGCAGAATGAATTAAAGGTAACCTCTTGTCCAGGCTTCAAGATGAATAAACTGACCGGTCCCAGCTTCCGTGGGGACATCGGGACAGATGCTTTAGTTTAGGTAACCTCTCACTGTTCAAATATATAAACGTACCAAGCCCCATTTAGTGCCTGGCCTTTCCTTCAGGTCTCTGCTCTACTGTCAGGAAGCGTACAACTGAACGAACTGGTCCCCGCTGAGGCTTGGGTTCCATTCGCCCATAACACTTCGGGGCAGAGGATCTACTATAGGTAACCTCTTGCGGTTCAGACGTAACTTGGAAACCGGATAAAACGGGCCCACCTTAAGGACCTAGCAGACCCCCGCTTTCTACTAAATGAGGCCCAACTAAACTCTACTAAATGAGGCCCAAATCAATCAGAGGCTGTATTAAACAAACTGACGAAAGCCTCGCGTTTGGTTTCCGGTAGAGATGGACCACTTGATCAAATCATAATCTGAACGAAATGAACGAAGTGGTCCCCCTCTAGGACCAGGGGTTGAGCCTCCTAGAATTGCCTCGCAATCCTGTTTCCGAACATATTGAAAAGTGGTGAGTAGAGGATGTCCTCCAACAATGTCCATCGGTTGGTCCTTACTTCTCAACCCTAGTTAGAAGTTAATATCAAATTCACCTAAATAGCAAATGTTGTCGTCAGAACAGCTCACGCTGACGAAGACTTGGTACGAATCATCTGCTTATTCTGATATTTCTGTTATTTTGTCAACATGTCATTAAACCAAAATAAATTGTAAATCCTTAAAATCCGAACAGAAAGATAAATTTGATGATCAAACCCTTGACGGGCAGAGGCTTTATAAAAATATTGTGCACTACGGGGGAGCGTGCGATGATTCGCGTTGAGGCTCCGGTGGAAATGAAGCCCATCTCAAGTAGAAGTTTACGAAAATAACCACATTATTTACCAGAAATTATAAAAATGTACTAACCGGCCCCCCTCATTCAAGACCCCGAGTACCAAGCTAGGTACCCTCTCGCTGTTCAAAAGCATACAGTCGAATAAACCAGCAATCCTTAAAGTCGTGATGCCCCCTCTGTTTAAAGGACCTGGGGGCAGTGGCTCTGCCATAGGAACCTCATTCTCTTCAAAATGCAAAATATAACCAAAACGGGGCGCCTTCTTGACCCTGGACCCCAGTCTGTCTTAAGTCCCGGGACATGAGTGCTATTTATTTTTATTTTATTATGCTCGTCAGAACTCCGGTGGAGATGCATTCTTATTCTAATTCTTCGTCTGTATCCAGATAGTCTGATAAAATAGAGTGGACACGCCAGATCATCTTCAAAGTCGGGGGTTGACGCTCAGATACGGTCCCTCTTATTTTTCATCCAGTAAAACTGAAAATTTCACAAAGAGCCAAGCCCTTCCATATCCTGAGCCCTTAGCTTCATCTATCTTTAGGAGCTGAGCCCTTTTCTCAATGAACATCTAAAAAAATGAATAAATACACTTTATTAAAAAACATCAAGGGCATAGAAGTACATTTGATACAAAACTTATTATACTAGAAATACGAATGATCCGCCAGGTTACTAAGACAGAAACGTCAAATCAGGAAGCACATCAGGAATAACAATTTTATGCTTTATGGACATTTATTATCCTCCCTTTAGTGTGTACAGTATTTCTCTCCAACGTCCTAACATTGACGGTCCAGCGAGCGCATCGCTGGTGCAGATTGCAATGAGGATTTTATTGGTAGAAGACATTACTCTAGTCATGAGGCTGTGTGTCGCTTTACGAAAAAGTACTTAAATGTGATCCGATGCGTTCTCTGCAAATACGAACATGGGACCTGCATCAGTTGACGAAAGGTGTCATTATAGCTCACTGTGAACTTCCTCATATTGTATTGACAGAAATCTCTCCACAGTGTATTGCAGTAAATTGGGTAGCAGTATGATTTAAAAAGCTGTTTTTTGCTTTCTTTGTCGCAAAGGAGAACTTCGTATTAGCATAATACCAACGTTTTTTTTTTGTCGCCTGGTCTGCTTAGCAACATCCTTATCAGTGCAATCTGCAGCAATAATATGCTTAAGATACTTAAATTCGTCCATAAAATCCTGTGTGACACCATCTAGCTCAAAATCAGTCGAGAAGTAATGCTTAGGACTTTTTGGCCTGACCAACTTACAGTTTTTGAGTTGTTGTACACAATATCACAGGGTCGAGCAAAATGACTACAAATATCTAAAAATTTCTGCACTGCAGAGACAGTTGTAGCTATTAACACCAAATCATCGACATAGCTAAGATTATTAACACAACAATTGGCAACATGACATCCTACGTTCTCCCTGCCTAATAAGGAATTCAGATCATCAGTGTAAACGGTATATAATAATGGTGACAATCGGTCTCCTTGTCTAATTCCATTGATACAATGAAAGGGAGCTGATTTTGAGCTTCCCCACCGCACAAGAAATTTCTGCTCTCTGTACCAGAGAACAAGCAACTCTACGACATGAGAAGGGGCTCCCCTCTCAATTAAATTCCTGAACAAAGTCCAGTGATTTACTCCATCAAACGCTTTCTTTGCATCTAAGAAGCACTTAAAGACATGAGAATCCATACTTCTGTAGTATTTCACTGTTTGTTTCTATGCAAATATCGCCATTTCTGTACCATGGCCTCCTTGAAACCAAACTGACTGTCCGCCGTAAACGAATACGTTTGCAGCCTTGCGAGAATGATTTGCTCCATAACTTAACTCCAAACACAGCTAAGGGTTTAAACGTCTTCTACTACAGTAACCTCTTTTTTTTCTTCCGTAAAATCGGAAGAAAATGAATGACAAAATCGATCGATGTGGAATCTGAGAGGCTGGACGGTGCAGCCTCAGATTTTGATTACAAGCATCCGCCCCCTTAGATCCTGAGGCAGAGATGGACTCTGTCTTTTATTCCTGTTGATATATTGAAATTAATATTGATAATCCCAGATCATTTCTAGTGCACCGATCTAAGATTTGAGGCAGTTCCTCTACTACAGTGACCTTTTTCGTTCGGGGCGACGGCTCTACAGCAGTAACCAAGCTCTTCACACGCTCGCCCACCTCTAAGTCTGTTGTCAGAGGGGAACTCTGCCCCCCCCCCCCCTCTGCTCACATACTGTATTCAAAATTAACAGAGGCTTTGCTGGAGTAACCTCTCACCACTTCTACACATTCTAAATACGAGTCTCCTCTACTCGCAGCTCCTTGGAATGAGGTTCAAATCCAATCAAAAAATAAAATTCAGTTCCATGGGCAAAGGCGGACTGTGTTCCTTCTCTGACTCTCTTTAGTGTCAGGAGAAGTGGCTTTACTAATTTAACCTCTTGATGTTTATTGTTTCCAACAACAACCACTCTACAGAGGCAGACTCGACTCACTCTTACTCAGATATTCACGTGAAAATCTGAAGAAACAAGGCCTTGTTCAGAGTCCTGGGCAGAGGCTCGCATCAGTAACCTCTTTCAGGACATCCTACTAATGATCCCACAACCACTCACGGCTATTGATCTGAGAAAAATAACTCGCGTTGAGGCTCTGGTAGAAATGAGGCTCAAATCAGAAAAACTTTCTCACCCTCTGCTCCTGTATTTGATTGAAATAATCATCAGGCACTGACTATCAGGATAACCACTCGCGTTTCATATTTGGTCCCGTCCTACGGGGGAGCCTACTATGGCTCACGTCGAGGCTCCGGTGGAAATGAGGCTCGAATAAAATCATATTTGCTCTGAATACTAGCATCCATCTACCTTCTAGTTCCGTGGGACAGACTGACTGTCGTAATTGTCTTTTGTGTCCTTAATAAGGGATCAGATGGACGCCCTTGATCGAATGACGAGTCATTGCTCATTTTGAAGAAACTATGACCAACCCCCCCCCCCTCATTTGCGTACTGGTCCTAGGGCAATTACGAACTCAGTCTCTTCCCACTCATGCTCATGGGTTCTTTTAATCTGTGTTATTGTTGTCCAGTTGATGATTAGAGACACTCGCTGTCATTACCATTCAGAAGTTGACTCCCGCCCCCTGGACGCGTCGATCGCTGGATAATTCAAGCTGTCCATTCTTAGTTTGTTGACTCCCGCCCCCTGCACCCTATCCCTACGGGGGAGCGTGCGATGATTCGCCTTACAGCTCCGGTGGGAATGAGGTCCAAATCGGTCCGTTCTTAGTTAATGCCCTACGGGGGAGCGTGCGATGACTCGCCTCGCAGCTCCGGTGAGACTGAGGCCCAAATCGGTCCATTCTTAGTTAGTGCCCTACGGCGGCGGAGCGTGCCCGACTCGCCTTGCAGCTCCGGTGGGAATGAAGCCCAAATCGGTTCATTCTTAGTTAGTGCCCTACGGGGGAGCATGCGATGACTCTCCTTGCAGCTCCAGTGGTAATGAGGACCAAATCAAATCCATTTTTAGTTATGCAGAGATCAAAAGGATCATTTTAAACTATCGTACCTCGACCCTCCGGGTCTCAAAAACAAAATTGAGTGTCAACGCAATTTATTTCCCAGCAGTAGATTCACAGACTCTTAAATAAAAGTAACTGGCTTCCTAGCGTGCAGCTGCTGATAAGAGTGTAGGGTTTACTATTTGGTAATTCACTGCTTCGACAGCTAATGCATCCTGTGTTCAATAGGAAGCATTTTTCACGCAGTACTACTACTACGCTTCCATATAGATAGGAAGAAAAGTAATCACCTGCTGAATTCTATCTCTGGTTATTGTGCCGATTATTTGCTCCCTGTAGGTAGATACCGAACGCACTTCTATTGGAGTAGCAGCGCAGCGTTGTCCTGTCTTTAATTAGCGAAGTACCTGGAGCATGCCGAGACCATAATTACACCCAGAGTGTTATAACTTAGCGCATCATAAACTGCCATAGTGTGATAACTTATCGCCTCATAAACTGTTGATTTTCTTTTCTTCATTGACTCCCCTTAATCGCTTTGGGTCCTTCTACTATATTTTGATGTTTCTCTCACTTAGGAAACTGATCTTATCACACAGAAACTCAGGTGGCTCTCGAATCTACTCCATATTCAACCATATTTCTTCGATAGAGTCTGACCACTTAATCTATCTCACCCTTATCCCTTAAACAGTCACCTAGTCTCGTCAGGGCCTAGGCAGCGCCTTACCTCAAAAAGACCTCAAGCTATCCTTTTCGTCGATGTACTTTTCTTGTACGCACCAGCGTGCGTATGTAGCACAATTGAAGTTATTAGTTTTTAAATTCTGAAAAAGTTTTCGAAGATAAAGGAGTGCGAGCCTACCATACTCGACGATCTTCGTCTTACGGAGGAGCTTGCGGTGACTTGCGTCTTAGCTCTATTGGAAAGCGGCCCATAATCTAATCAAGCTATCGTACTATTGAAGGAAAACATTCCTTGCATCTTTCCCAGAACAGCAACCCAGCTCCCCGAGGACGCGGCGTGCTTACCTGTTCTATGAATTACCGTCGTGATACATTTTAAACACTAAACCTTCAGATTCTATTATATCTGAACAGGGTTTCTTTGTGAAAAACATCAATGAAATTCGCGATGAGTTCAAAAATTTTGCGAAAAAATAATATTGATTTTTTTTCAATCTAGCATCATAGACGAAGATTCTTTCGCTACTGCGCCCTTCGCGGCCGGCAGGAAGTGCGCAGCGCCGGTAAAGTAGTGCGCGGCATCTCAACACAAAGCACTCCTCCAAACCTGAGCCTAATATGACTCGCGTTGAGGCTCCGGTGGAATTGAGGCTCAAATCAATCAATCCTCCACACCTGGTTCTTAGCACACTAGTCATGAGTCGGGGCTGTGACCGCCCCCAAAAAGGCATGCACCTGCTTCGCTTTCTTTGCAGCCGCAAAAATGACTCCGATTGCTACCTAATTGGACCACTCGGGGAACTGAGATTTTTTTATTCGCCTCACTTTTTTGTCCATGAATAATCCATCGAATTATGATCTAAATTCCTGTTCTTTTCACTGTTTGTTAATTTCTGCTTCCGTAGTTGATTGGGATCGCGATTAATTCATGTCTGATCAAATGTAAAGTTGACTCTTGTCACTCATTCGGCTGAGCTTGGGTGCCGGGGTCTATGGTAACCCTCTGGTGGAAATGAGGCTCGAATTAAATCTATGGTAACTAATCTAACCTGTCGTGTATTCGTCCTCCGTCACTTACGGCAAACTTAAATTACTTTTCGCACAAGAACTATTTATTTTCATATCTGCTGTCTCTGATGTCTGTTATTCTTCATTGTTGAGCTATGAGTGTCCATATACATATTTTAAGCTGTTGTTTGTCACACGCTGTTTCTAAGTCACCTGATTAACTATGTGCTACTTGGATGGAAGCCGAAAACAATATCTAGAGATACGTTTTTTTAAGGTTGCAAACCTAAAGCTAGAGCGGCGTTTTGGTGTTGTGTCGACAAGCGACTTGCTGATGAGTTAGGTCAGAGTTAGAGAGTTCGACGTGATGTTGACAGCCTCGTTAAATGTGAATGCTCTTATCTGTTATTCATGAGCTAGGCCTGGCAGCGTTGGTAAAATGTCGGGTGGAACTCCACTAACAGTTTATGAATAAATTTGCGGTTGGCAAATCTCGATTCATGAAAAGGCTTGTAAATAAAGGCTTACAACAAATGGTGTTTTTCGTCGTTGAACTGACTGCGTTTAGCAAACTAATATTCCGTCTTTAAGTTTTCCGGTCTATCTTCTATGGAAGTACCAGATCAGTCGACACCAGGCGCAAAAAAACTTTTCCTATGAAGACTGACGATCACAGTCCTCGCGTCATAGCCTCAGGCAGGCTGCGGGCGTTGCTAGGGAAACAAGGCGATCCTTAGTCCTCGAGAAAATAGAATTTGTTCCCGTACCGATTACTAACTGAGAACCCCTTAGTGACCACAGGCTGGTCCCTAGTTTGTGCTGGTACCTTAAACCGCACGTTTGTTTTGCTTGCTAAGTGTTACGTTAACGTTAGTAGTGGTAAAGCCGGTCAAGGGTCCTTTAAAAGTAATCCCCGTTGCCCCTTGCGTGAACCAGGGGTCCAATGGGGGTAAGGAGGGAGCTCCACCCGGGAGGGACCAGCACCCCTTCCATAGTGAAGAAGACCGAAAACGTGTGCCTCTCTAAGATGACCAGCGCCACCTCAGTCAAAGATGACCGGAGAGACGACCGCATCAACGAGTTAACTAGAAACGTCCAGGAAATCAGGAATCTACAAGGCCAAACGACTGGCCTCTCTGATCAGGAAGCAGAAGTTTTTGCCGCAGAACCTAGCACAATTTGCGACCGTCTAACGAGTCTCGAGGGTCATGTCAATGCCATTTTTCTCTATATCCACCAATTCGTAAAGAACCAACGAACCCACAACTTACGCAAGTACCTCTATGTCTGACGACAACTTAGACGACTCTCCACCCCACTAAAACCCCAACCTGGAACATGGAAGCAAATAATAATAATAAAACCCCAACCGAGCTCCGAAGGCTGCAAGGAGGAAGCGATACACGCCATTTAATGAATACAACTTGTTCAACAATAGTCATACCTTTCCCAAACACCTGAAGATCACGTTCGACGCCAAAGACAGACCAGTTATATTTGTCCATACACTCTGCAAAAAGAGCTGGGCTCTCTCACTGGCAGCCCAGTCCTGAGCTTCGCCACCAGCGGCGATGAAGGCTTTGCCATCAGAGTAGACAAAACTTCAAAGTGATGCAATTTTATCCAAAACTAGACTCTGTGAAATGTCGTTCAAAATAGTGCCACACCCGACTTTCTCTACAAGTTCAGGTTTGATCTACGTTGAAGATATCCCGAAGGAGGAAATTGAGGAGTACATCACTGGACTCGTTCAATACGAAGACTACGTTGTCGAAGCAAAAATCCAGCCGAGCATGTGTCAGAGCGGGAAGCGAGGTGAGTGATTGGTTCACAGTGAAAGTGGTTCTGAGGCAAGGCTGCGTGATGTCTCCTTGGCTGTTCAATCTTTCTATGGATGGAGTGGTCAGGGAGATGAACGAGAGTGTGCTGGGTCGTAGCTTGGAGCTGTTGAAAGCGAATGGGCGGAGTTGGCCGTTGAGCCAGTTGCTGTTTGCGGATGATACGGCTCTCTAGGCGGATTCAGAGAAGCTATGTAGGCTGGCATCAGAGTTTGGTAGAGTGTGAGAGGAGGAGGCTTCGAGTAAACTTGGGTAAAAGTTAAGTAATGAGATGTTCGAGAACTTCCGATGCGAGCAGTATTAGTGTCCTCCTAATTGGGGAGTTGTTGGAAGAAGTTCAGTGTTCTAAGTATCTGGGCTATCATGTGGAGAAGACTTAACTAGTGGAAACTGAGGTGGAGTTGCGAGTGAAGGAGGAGTGTAAAGTGTTGGGTGCACTGAAAAGCTAATGTGCTGCAGAACGTTGGGGATGGAAGCAAAGATAGGGCTGTATGAGGGTGTTGTTGTGCCAACTGTGCTGTACGGAGCTGAGACTTGGGGGTGAGAGCAGAGGCGAGAAGAAGGTTGAATGTTTTAGAGATTTAACGTTTGAGGAACATGGCTGGAGTGTCGCTAAGAGACAGGTTCACTAACGACGTGGTTCGAATCAGAACTGGGATGGTGAAGAAGTTAGAGGACAGAGTTAATTCGCGTGTTCTGAGATAGTTCGGGCACGTGGTGAGGATGGATGAGGGGAGATTGGTGAAAAGGGTGTGGAAGGCAGAGGCGAGTGGACGTAGGCCTGTAGGGAGACCGACGTTTGGGTGGATGGATGGTGTGAAGCAGGTGTTGGGAAGGTGAAACCTGAGTGTGGAGGTAGCGAGAGAACGCGCACTAGATAGGCGTGAGTGGAGAATGATTGTGAACGGATGAGTTTTGACGCTGTCCTGCCCGTTCCCGCCCTAGGCACATTGTTGAGAGACTGGATGGTCGTGGGCCCGGTCATCATGACGCGGCAGAAGTGAACCAGTCACACTGTCGGGCCCTGCTGCCGACACCAATCTCGAACCGCACTCATGACCTGGAAGGTGTGTTGCGGGGTTCCCGGCCGGACCCTTTTGCGCAAAAGGGCTAAGGTGTGCGAGTGTGAGAGTTTAAGGTGCGCCTTGCCGTCGGCCATCCCCTTGCTGGGGGATTTCAGCCTAGTGTCTGTATTTGTAACCTTCTTTCCGAAACCATGGTCGTGCCGAGAGGTGCAAGAAGCTAGAGATAAGCGTGAAATTTATTTATTATTTGCTTTCATGTTCCACCGGAGTCCTAACGCGAAGTTAATGCAGACTCCCCCGTAGGGCGGATAAGCATGAAAAGCTATACAATGCCTACCGACGCGCACTGTCCCCCAGGAACAGAGTAGCGTGGAAAAGAGCATCTGCTGTATACTGAAAACTTTGGGTGGAGAAGAAACGTGAAAGCTGGCTCAGTTAGTAAGCACTATTAACCGAACCCCCCCCTCCCTCTCCCAAGTGTGGGAAAAAAATCCAACGTATCCAAGGAAAACCCGAGTGACCTATCAACATCCTTTCAGACGGAGGCAAAACTTATTCTTCCCATGCGAAAATCGCAATAAACTAGCTCAGACATTAAGCCAGATATCGCGATGAACAAACTACACGGTAGCTTTTCAACGGGAAAAGGACTTGCGAGAAATTGAGCATCTTGACTTTACTTCTAGAAACGAAGAGGCCTACAACAAACCTTTCTCCCTCCACGAACTACAGTGCGCCATAGACCATACACGTGGAACTTCATCTGGGCCAGACGGGTGCACATCAACATGATCAAGAATCTCCCAGATGGCGCCCATGAGCACTTATTAAAAGTGTTCAACACTCTGCATTCAAACTCATTTTTTTTCCCGATTAATAGCGGGAATCTGTAATTATCACAATACCCAAACCCGGGAAATTCCACGGTGACCCACATAACTATCGCCCCATCGCTCTTACCAGCGTCCTCTGCAAGACCATGGGACGAATGATTAACACGCGCGTTGTTGACGACCTTGATATGCATGTAGGCCTGAACAGCATCCAGTGTGGCGGCCGCAAGCGCCACTCTACGACGGTCCTCCTTGTAGGACTGGAATCTGACATTTGTCCGAGGGGAACACGTGGTTTTCATAGTTTTCGACGCGAAAAAAAAGCCTACGATACTACCTGGAAATATGGCATCGTGAAGGATCTCCACCGCAAAGGGCTTAGAGGCTACTTACCACGTTACATCCACCAATTCTTGCAAAATCGCATCTTCAGGATTAAGGTCGGCGACACCCTGTCACCATCCTATCCGTTGAAAAAGGGCGTCCCCCAAGGAAGCATCCTCAGTGTCACTTTTTATACTCAAAAACGACCAGATACTGACATTCTCCCGCGCGACGCAAGATTGCTTTCATCACTATACGTGGACGACTTACAAATGAGCTACACGCACCCTAGCCTCTTAACAATTCAACAGGAAATCTAGAAATATCTAAACATAGTCGGGAACTGGGCCTTGAACTGATTCCGATTCTCGTTCTTCACAACGAAAAGCATGCACTTTACTCCTGTGCCCGGCTTACACCTAAAACCTGCCCCAACGCTGAACAACACTCCGCTAGTATACGAGGAATCAATAAAACTCCTCGGCCTTGTGTGGGACCCTAAACTTGCATGGCGACCTCCTATTACAGCCCTGGAGACTCGCTGTAAAAAAGCAACCGGACTTATCCTCTCTGTAACATCCTTGAAATTCGGAGCCGATGTGGACACTGGCATGACGTCATTCAGAACAGTAAAACGCTCGCGCATTGACTACAAAGCAATTGTTTACGGTTCGGCAGCCAAAACCACCCTTGAACCTCTCCATCATCGTAAATAATGCCCTACCGCCCTACGGGGGAGTCTGCATTAACTTCGCGTTGGGACTCCGGTGGAACATGAAAGCAAATAATAAATAAATATAACTCTGCGTATCGCAACCTGTGCGTTCCGTTCCATACCCATCGAATGCCTGAACGTGCTTGCTAACGAGCTTCCTCATTCGCTCCGGAGAGACAAACTCTCACTACACGACTATTTCAAGACAAGGAGCTACATCAATAGCCCAGCAATCAGTGACGTCACCAACACTCGAAAAACGCCTCTTTGCGGCTAAGAAGAACTTATGCCCACCCTTTTCTCTATGTGTGGACAATTTACTGACCCTGCCCTACAGGGGGGCTTGCGATGACTCGCGTTGAGGCTCCGGTGGAAATGAGGCCCACATTGAGTCCAACTTATTGACCTGCTGAACATCAGTCGCAAAGCAATCAAGCCTTCATTCTTCTATCGAATTCTTCAAATCAACACACTAACGTGGATGATCTGTCCACCGCTGGTCAACCTGGATTTGCAAACTTACCCCGAAGCAACAACCCCAACTAACACGTACCGCCGAGAAAATTCGCGACTACTTGATGAACAGTACTCTGACCACCACCATATATACACACTGACTTCTCCAAAACATCGGACGGAGTGGGTTTGATTTGAGCCTCCTTTCCATCAGAGCCTCAACGTGAGTCATAATAGGCTCCCCCGTAGTGACGACCGTCGTGGATTCAGGTAAGTTCGCACGGCCTCGCGTGCGAAAATATTAGTCATGTCAAGATGGAGTCGGTACATATTTCAATTGTGGCATATTAGCGTAATAGCGAGTACGAGAGAGTAAAGAGTTGACGCAAATCTTCGTAAAATGTGTTGTTATTTCTGTGCGTAATGGGGTGGAGAGGGACGGAGTGGGAGCTGCCGCCGTAGAATGGACCTCGCGTTCGGCCACCCTACCCCAAGAGACCTCAGTATTTTCTGCAAAGCTGCACGCACTCGAATTGGCCATCTCCATTACCTAAAGTGACCACCTCCCCAAACATGTTATATTCTCAGACAGTCTGAGTGTTCACACCCTTCTGAAAACTCTGCACTTTGATCACCCTGCCCTTAGAAAAATGCAACACGACATATTTACGATGCCCGAGACGGGCCAAGCGGTCGAGTTCTGCTGGATCCCTGGACACGTGGGAATAAGAGGAAACGAGCGCGCAGATTCCCTCGCTAAACGGGTGTCTACCAAGCAAGAACAATTAGTCTCCATTCATTACCGAGACTGGTTCCCAGTCATCAACTCACGTATAACATCACAATGGATCGATTCTGGGCAACAGAAATAGAGTGGACAAAAGATGCTTGCAGTTAAACCATCCGTGGGAGAGAAAGACACCCGGTTTTCTAATAGGAGAGACCAAGTACTCATTAATCGTCTATGCACGGGACACACGTGGATAACTCAAAATCACCTAATGGACCAAGACGCAAGGGACCGGACGCACCACCATGCCCCTGTTGCCACCAAGTGCCAATCAGCGTGGAACACTTGCAGATTGTGGTGCCCTCGCAGCAGCCCGACGAGCCTTCTTGAGCCCCCCCATGCAACTTGCAACGCCTGCTTACAGAAGCGGAACACCGGAAAAAAAAGATCGATTTCTGAAAACACACGGGCCTGTATGAGGCAGTGTAGGAGTAGCGAGGTCTGAATCATCTCTGATCCCGTACTCTCTGTTCTCCCGACCACCCTACGGGGGAGTCTGCATTAACTTCGCGTTGGGACTCCGGTGGAACACGAAAGCAAATAATAAATAAATAATCTCTGTTCTCCCTGCATATTATTCAAGAATTTTTACTTCAACTTCGTGCACGAAGCTGTGCAGCATCAACGGATCGTGGTGCCCTGAGGAGGAGCACTCCATGACTACACGTTGGAGCTCCGGTGGAGTACAGAGGGGCTGCTACCACTCCTCTACGCAAAACCTACGGAGTCTACAATGAACCTGCTCAGCATAAATATCAAACTTACTTTGTATCTATTGATTGATTGATTGATTTGGGCCTCATTTCCACCAGAGCCTCAACGTGAGTCATAATAGGCTCCCCCGTAGGGCGCAACCGTCGTTGGTTTAGGTAAGTCCACACAACCTCGTGCGTGAAAATATTAGCTTTGTCAAGATGAAGTCAGTACATATTTTAATTGTGGCATATTCGCGTATTAGCGCGTACGAGAGAGTATTGAGTTAGTGCGTATCTTCGTAAAATGAGTAGATGTTTTAGTGCGTAGTGAGGTGGAGGGACCACCTCATTCGCACAGGTGTTTTAGGTTTAGACAGCTTCGTAAAGTCCGGTATGTTTACCGAAAGCGATAAGCATTTTACGGTAGGTTGGGTCCGTGAGTAGGCTTTGTAGGTTGCACGGGGGATCTAGGAACGCTCGTCGGGCTGCCGCGAGTGCGTTGCAATCCATCAGTA
>SDVV010011115.1:0-15972 GCA_016164225.1 Gammarus roeselii
TTCACTCGCGCCTTCACTTCAGCTTCCACTAGTTCAGTTTTCTCCACATGGGAGCCCAGATACTTAAAACACTGAACTTCCTCCAAGAGCTCACCATTTAGGGTGACACTAATTTTGCTCGCATCGACAGTCCTCGAGCATCTCATCACTTTGCTCTTACCCACGTTCACTCGAAGCTTCCTCCTCTCACACACTCTACCAAACTCAGACACTAGCCTACATAGCTTCTCCTCCGAATCCGCAACCAGGGCCGTATCATCAGCAAATAGCAACTGGCTCGACTGTCAACTCCGCCCATTACACAAAGGGCTGGAAAAGAATCAGTCGTAAGAAAAAAGATTTGGGGGGCTAAAATGTAGATTTATTGGGGAAAACTGGATAACATGGAGAAATAAAGTCAATTTATTACTAGGAAGAGTTATTAGATTAATAATGGATAACCAAACTTCCTTAATGAAAGCCATTCAAAACATAATTTTGTCTATACACAATTTATTTTGTAAACACAAACACTAGCTAGCACCCCTAGTAGCTATTGATAATATGCTAGATTAAATGCAAGTACTTATTACAATTGAATCAGCTTCAGTTTTCAGAATTTCAGAGTTCAGATAGAGTTGGGCGTTTGGCTTGAGTTTCAGTATATTGCATCATCCCTAGTGTTATCACTGATGTTGAATGACATCATTGGCCCCAGTCTTGTACGTTGTATGGCTACTAAGTACAATGCTGTGTTACTGTCAGTGAACACCAAGAAGTGAGAACCCACCAAGTTATAGAATACCTAACAATTCCTACTCTTTGAGTCTCCTAACTTCTAGTTGTACCTTAGTCACTTCTGAAATACCCAATGATCCATTCAGTCATATACAGGAATGATATAATTACTTATCTGTAAATTCATTGCAATATATATTTGTGAAAGTTCAACACAATAGCAATTAAATGGAAATGATTAATGCAGTGGAATTTCAACTTGAAAACATTTTTTATTCTTTTTTTTTGCCATTTTTTGGGTGGGTAAAATAAATTGCTAGCCCTGAATACACAGGCTACCCAGAGCAATGATTGTACAGCTCATGCTCTTTAGTGGGCATCACCTGAACATTTTACCAGGTGGGACCAATCTTATGAAGTTGTTTGGGAAGAGGTGAAGGAAGATCATAAGCATATGAAATGCAAACAGAACAAAATTTTTAGAGGTCCAGGTGACAATCCTTGCTGATATGAAGACTGATTTTCAAGGTGTGATGAGGCAACTGATTGTGTCTGAATGGAATTTGCAACTAGGCATGTGTGAACAACAACAAAAAAAAAACAGCACATTGCACAACACACTGTACAACAGAGAAGCGTACTAAAGATGCAACACAAACAGACCAACACACACACCACATCCCGAACACCACAATGACATCAAGACACAAAAACACCCACATTGCCCAGCAGACAAAAAAAAATTACACTGTAGTACAGTGCAGGCAAAAAATCGTCAAATTTTTTGGGAAAAAAAAAATTACATGGAATATGCGTGTAAAGATTTCACCTGCCGTTCTAGCACCAAGACAGTGATAGCAACATAGTGATTAAGTCTGGCAATTGCCAACCTGGGGCAACCCTCCCTTTCCTGCTGTAGCTACCAATGTTCAGTGCACACTGCTAGCACTTAGAGCAAGGTTGTCTGTACGAGGCTGTGTTTGGGACATGTTTCTTGCTTTTTATCTAAGTTTGAGGTGTTACAATTCCACTCCCAATGCTGGAAGAGCAGAACTCTCATCCAATTGCATATGCCATGTTTAATGTCATGCTCTTGTTCTGCCTCATAACTTAATGGTTCATTTTCCTCCCTATGTGTTCGTGATGTTAGGCAGGGCAAGTTGTACTTATCTAGTTGCATGTGTGCTTGTCTATTGCTTGCTTCACACTGCAATCTGCTTCAGCTTCAACCTGTACCCTTTATGTGCTTGTCAAACCTGAGAGGGCCCATCACGTTTCAGCCGAGCCCCAATTTGGAGAGTACACAATACCTTATTTAGGCAAGTCTTCTTGAAAAAGGGTTGTTGGTGCTGGAAGCCCTTATATTCATCTAGATTATCACAGTGATTTAATTGGAAAAACATATAGTTTGTAGCCAGGAATCAAACCAGACGTTGCTGATTGCAAGACCAGCACATTGTGCACTAGGCCATCCAACACAACAAAAGTTGTGATTCAAACATTTTTGCACATTGTACTGCTTTGGCTAGACTAACACGCTGCTCTGTTATCACCGTGTTGCTTGTTTAAATAGCACAGTAAACGTGCATAAGCTGATAGAGAAAGAAAATATACCAACAAAATTGTTGGTAGACTTATCTAGATTATCACAGTGATGTCATCATTGGAAAAACCTAAACCGTAGCCAGGAATCGAACCCAACGTCGCTGGTATGCAAGACCAGCACATTGTGCACTACGCCATCCAACACAACAAAAGTTGTGATTCAAGCTTTCCTGCACATTGTACTGCTTTGGCTAGACTAACACGCTCCTCTACTAGCACCGTGTTGCTTGTATATATAGCACAGTAACCGTGCATAAGCTGATAGAGAAAGAGAATATACCAAGAATATCGTTGGTAGCCTTATCTAGATTATTACAGTGATATCATCATTGGAAAACACATAGTCCGTAGCCAGGACTCAAACCCGACAACGCTGGTATGCGAGACCAGCACGTTGTGCACTGGGCCATCCAACACAACTTAGGTCGTGATTCAAGCTTTTGTGTACATTGTACCGTTTTCGTTTGGCTAGACTATCACGCTCTTCTGTTATCACTGTGTTGTTTGTATATATAGCACAGTAACGGTGCATAAACTGATAGAGAAAGAGAATATACCAACAATATCATTGGTAGACTAATTTAGATTACCACAGAAATGTCATCACCAGAAAAACCTCCAGTCCGTAGCCAGGAGTCAAACCCAATGCCGCTGGTATGCAACTGGCTGCCACCAGTTCTGAGTATCACTATCAGCTCATGCACAGTTACTGTGCTATATATTTACAAGCAACACGGTGATAACAGGGAAGCACATTAGTCTAGCCAAAACAGTACAATGTGCATGAAAGCTTGAATCACAACTTTTGTTGTGTTGGATGACCTAGTGCACAACATGATGGTCTCGCATACCAGCAAAGTCTAGTTTGATTTCTGACTACGGACTATAGGTTTTTCCAATGACATCACTGTGATAATCTAGATAAGTCAACCAATTATATTGTTGGTTTATTCTCTCTCCCTTATATTCAGCTTGTGCAAAGTTTTTTCTTGATTCAGTTGCCAAGGCAATTGCACGATCTTACTTTACCACTAGCCATGTTTCTAGCACGTACCTAGGTCCAAGGACGTTATTCATCATGAGATGTACACCTTATTCCTGCTGATTTATTGCAGGGGCACCCTGTTTTGGGCTCAACCTGCATGCTCTCAACTGGCTGCCACCACTACTGAGTCTATCACTAACAGAGACAGGGGTCCTCCTCACTGCTATTCTTGACTGCCATGAAGAGGTAAGCTACCCCCTTTCTGCTAGCACTGCCTATGGTTTTATTGCACCTGCTGTTTCTCCAGCCTGTCCTGCGTTGTTCTCTCCAGCTTGTACTTTGCAAGTACAATAGATGCCACTGCATCTGCTAGCCTGCCAACGACTCTCCTCTGCTTGTTTGACGGCCTGCTATCTTGACTACTGATGCAAATGCCTGTTTATTCAAGTGTCATGTAGCCCTACTAGCACAAGACCAAAATGTGCTAGCACATTGATCCAGTAGGATTGGTTTTCGGGTGCATATTGCTTGCTTCAATCCGGAACCTGGTCGCCACAACAGACCAGTAGTGTAATTGCTTCATCTTTAGTGCCATTAACATGTTCCATGATTCAACAATACACTAACCTGTTCCACTAGCTTTAGTCTCTTACTTCAACCATCTCACTGTAGGGGGCAGCATTCTGCCTCGCTATTGTATATATTTAACCAATTCACATTCTTCTTTCAGATTAGCCTTAAGGATGTTCATGAGCGCTGTGACGTTTTGGCGATGGTTGACATGGACAAAGCTGTGTTTTCGTCAGTTGCCGCTGCTATTGAGATGCTAACAGCCTAGTTGCCCTGTAACATGAATAATAATTTTGGTACACGAAACACTAGAATAAACCCGGAGCTCTTAGGGGGGCAGTTGGCTCTGGTGTATTGAAGTCCCTGATGAGTTGGTCTTGAGACAACCTGCATAACATTGCCTGGGATAGACTGGAGGAAACGTTAGCTCAGCTGGGCTCAACACTCTTGGGTGTGGATCTTGAGTGGAGTTGATTGCACCTTAGGGAGGAAACTAATACTCCGATGCTTGTTCTCCTATTCTAATCTTGGACTCAAGTCAGTACTTTGAAGTTGCAGTCAGATCATTCAAAGTCCTTAACTTGGGCCTCAGTGCCTCGCAAGTTGAGCATCTGAGTCCTCTTAATGTTGTCAATGTTGTGCTAGGTATAGATGGCAAATTTTATAAACCCTGTACACTAATTGTTCCTATATGTTTCAGGATGTGGCCCAGCCTTTGTTGCGTGCAGAATTGACCAATAGCTAAGTTTATCAGAATTAGAGAGTAGATAGTCCCGGGAAGTTGAGGTGGGCTTCTTTCTCCTCTTCCAGCCACGAGTTCGAGAGTGGGCTGAGAGCCCCCCCCACCCAGGGGTGCCTTGATTCCCAGCTTGCCAGTGGCTTTAGGGCGTAGTTCTAGCCACTACGGTCGACTATTCATGACCCTCCTGGAGGCGCACGTGTGTGGGACTTGCGTGACGCTACACACCCCCCCTGTACCTTGTGCCTGGAGTGAGCCACGGTTTGAGTTGCCTGTGACCGCCACACACTCTAGTCCGTTACCAACGAGTCAATCCATGTGGGTTTCGGGAAACTCTGGGACCCAAATCTAGCCCTGGTGCTGCCTCTGGATAGTCCTTATCCAGGTGAACTGCGCCTCGCGGCCCCCCCCCCCCACGAGGTGAAGCTCGTCGCTGGAGTCACCGTCTGGAACACTTCACAGCTGTACTCCAAAGAGTGCGCCCACTCCAACTGCATCAACGAGAGAGAGTTGCTGAAAGAATCACGTCGGATTTGTAGAACACTAGTGCCGATTTTACCAGCCTATCGTGGAAGTCGTCCCTGATTATTGGGTGGTGATTTGGTAGGCATGCTCCTTTAAATTGAGATGACATTACGCTGTCACCTTAAGCTCCCCTGAACAGACAATCAGGTGGTGAGCAGGCAACTGTTAGCTCTGCTGAACTGACGAGCAAACATATCGCCGTCACCTTTAGCTCCCCTGAATAGACAATCAGGTGGTGAGCGAGCGATTGTTGGCTTCGCTGAATGGACAAGCTAACATATCGCTGTTACCTTCAGCTCCTTTGAACCCACAATCAGGTGGTTAGCCGGCAATTTTGGCTCTGCTGAACCGACGAGCGGGTCAGGTGCAGTTGAATTAATCTTCCCGGTACAGACAATAAGAGGATTTGTTAATCGCCCTTGCTTTCAGTGACGGGCCTCTTGCTGGGTGGTAGAGGCTGTCGTTCCATTGATTAACCGTCGTTGATCTACTGTTCAGTACCTTGGTGAGAGGTGTCGGGAGGTCCTCCACTCAGCCGCGTTAGGAGATTTGAGCCCTTGGCTCCCTAGCATAATTTAGGCACACTGACTGCCTGTTCACTAAAGCGTCCGAGAGCTCTCAAATTTGTCTATATTAAAGTATCCCATTTTGCAATAGTATTTATTTTTCCAATTGATATTTTAATTGTTTGAATACTGTATTGGTTATACATTGATGGCCATCTAGGTAGGGTATATTGGTTGTTGTGAGGGGTACCATTGGCCCTCATCGTCTGAAGGGGAAAGTTGCTACATGGAGGAAACGAGGCATTGTGCGCTGCTACGTTTGTGGGTAATACATAAGTGATAGTTGTGTTGATAACTGGAATTGGTTATTACCCCGCAACTTGACTAACCCGTATAGGTTGATCCAGTGGCTGCTGGAGCTGTGTAGTTCACTAACCTGGGACCCTAACGCGTAGCTCAACATCTGGTGACTAACTCGAAGTTGGGGTGGGGGTGTCAACCCTGATCAGGTTGAAGGTGAGGAGAGGGAACACTGGGGTAAAGCAGTGCTATTACGTGGGTTGGGTTGGGATGTGCAGTTGCCCTCACCGGGCTGATATGAAGCATTATGTCGGTTGATCAGGAAACAGAGTGTATTGCAAAGGTGGATTCATTCTTCTTTTATTTTCTATATTTCTTGGTTTTACATGTTATGATGCACTAGTGAGGTACATTTGCTTACAACTGCATAGTTATTGATACATATGATCAAGTGTTCCAGAAATATTGTTTGGTTCTATAGCCATTGCCATGAATGATGTTATAGTTATTGTTTTAGCTTAAAAGTTTATGTGCGAGTTTTGTACTCGGATCTATCATTGGACTTCATGTCTGCCCATAGTGGGCCTTCTTGTCATATTGGTGGACGCACCTAAGTGCCGAGAGGCGGTAACAGTATAAAAACTCCGAAGTTAGGAGTTATGGGGACTTGTGTGTCCTGTAATAATTAGGTTGTGTGCCTTTTAACAAAGGCCCCATAGCTGGAGAAGATTGTCTACCGCAACGTTTAGCCGTAGTCGATCGGGTGGATGTTGAGTGCAGGTAGTGGGCCTGATTACTGCACGCACTCCAATCTATGGTGGGAGCTGGGCACTGGCCCGCTAGCCCAAAGCCCAAATCGTTCATTCAATAAATTGTTA
Organism: Gammarus roeselii; assembly: GCA_016164225.1. NCBI lineage: Eukaryota > Metazoa > Arthropoda > Malacostraca > Amphipoda > Gammaridae > Gammarus > Gammarus roeselii. The sequence goes on from SDVV010011115.1 coordinate 6,826, forward strand.
AATATAATCAGAACCCAGGGGTATTCCTACCTTGCGTGTTCCAAGAATTGTACCGCTTCCTGCCGGGAAAATATAAATTCAGACAACTATCTGAGGGACTTACGAGAGCACTCACCTGGGCGGAGTACGTAATTGAATCCAACTGCACATTGATATGATGCGCTGGGGTGTCCCACCTCTGAAACCTTGGAACGGGCAGGCTCTGAAATTGTTTTATGGTAGCTGGTGGAGCTCCTTCCTTTGGCCCGGACAGCTGAGGACTTTGCCGGAGTAGCTGAGTCTGCAGTTGCAGGGTGAGTGTATTAACTACCATAGTTACTTGTTGGTTGTAGGTATGGATGGGCAGAATGCTTACTAGCGCTTCCCGCAACATCACCACCAGGCACTCCCATCTTTTTTTGTTACTGCCTACCTAGTGCTTGACCTCTTTTGGAATTAGAATACACGGTGTAGATGCATGTGACGATTGAGGGTGTGTGCAACAGTTATCCAGCCTGTTTGACCAATCTGATACTTGCTCCATCAGAAGTACCTATGCTGCTGCAACCCCTCTGAGGAAAGCTTGATGCTGCCCTGAACTGAGAACTCTGTAGTTACTTGTATACAGCTTGGCTGTATACTGGTATGTGTCCCCCCGTTTGTGTGCCAGACTTAGCCATTCATACCTATTTTACCCAGTAAGTAGTGTTGCTTACCATCCTGTTGCACTACTGCATTATCATAAAGTAAACCTTTACTATTATCTTATCCACGTCTAGTAATTTGTTGTCATAGGCCACCAGATCACTAAGCAGCTAATAACTTCCAGTTGCGGTAGGAGTTCTGTCTACCAGGAACCAATTACTGCAGGCCTATTAGCTACCATTGAGTGGTACAAGATCAGTCTGGTGAGTTGACTCAATTCTGGTTAACTAACTCCTTAGATTGCACCCTTACTAACATCTGCGGTTGGCTCAGCCCCTTGCTCTCCCAACTTGGTTGTCTTGTTCTGTTGTGCTTGTGTCAATGTTCCCCAGGTGCGTTCTGCCTCAACAGTACACTTTGCAGGAAGTTAATGTGTGTGGGTGCAAGGTCCAAGGACCAAACGGTGTTTGCATAGAAGATTACGGGCTGGATGAATTATTTGTTTAGTGTTGTAGTTGATTCCTTGAAGTGACAGTAGGAGGTTGTAGCAAGTACCCATAACACATGCAGTCTGGGTCTGGTTTTGTTGCAGATGTTGATTGTGTGAGGCTTGAATGTCATCCCCGTGTCATAAAATACTCCATGGATGATTAAAGTGGGGCTGTAGAGAATAGGGGTGATGTTGAGCATGACATGGGGGTGGATGCGGTGTTCACTCTTATGTAAACAATGGCAAATACCCAACCAAGCTGTTCAAGTGGAAAACCAACCCAGGTTTTGACTACTGGGACCAGGCTCACCTGGGCTATAGACTAAAACCGGGCACCTTGCCGTACCACCCTCTGGCTGGTACCTGTTACTGGCTTTTCCACCTCTGGGTACCTCTAAGGCATGCTGCAGCACCTGTACAGGCTTTACATCCTAAAAATAGCCACCTAGACCCTGGAAGTCCTCTGGGTTCAATTCTGGGTTGTTGACAAGGGCAGAACAGTGCTGGAATACAAGTGCTTGAAGACACAGTGGGGTATTCACCTTGGCACCTCTCACACTTTCTACTGACTGGAGACTGTTTCTGAACAGCGGAAGGCTGACCAGAAGTGGATTTACAGGCAAAGGATATTGAAGATGACCCTGCAGACAATGGGCCATAAGTTGGCCATAAGATGTATACCTGAACCTCCAGCACACTCCACCCTATCTTCAGTCAATGGCAGGAAAACACAAGGGAGCCATGCTCACACTCATCCAGTGGCAACAGAGTGAGGGACAACTTGCTTGCAAATACCTTCATTCTGTTGTCCAGCAACCAGACTTCAAGGGAGTTCAGGTACTGCTGGAGGTGTACAGCTGCAGTCTCATGTTTGTGGTGTTGTGTGATTATTGTGAGATTGTCCGTGTATGAGCTGATGTGGGTGTTGGGAATGGGCAGGTTGTGCATAAAGGCATTGAAGAGGGAGGGGGGAAGCGCAGATCCCTGTGGGACACCATTGGGGGAATTGCAGATTCAAGAAGGCTTATAGTTGTAGACAGTGTGTGCATGTCTACGGGTGAGGAAATTAGCAAGCCACTTATTGTAATTTGGATGGATGTGGGTGTTTAGTATTTTGTTTATTAGGACATGTCTTGGAACATTGTTGGAGGCCTTACCAATATTGATAGTAAATACCAGGTTTTGTTCAGGCCTTCATGGAGGGCCTGGGTGAGGTTGGTGAGGACTGTGGTTATGGAGTGTTGAGCCCTGAGACCATGTTGCGTAGGTGAGTGGGATGCGTGCATTAATTTTGTTTAGAACCAGTCTCTCCAAGATTTTTAAGGGGTTTGGGAAGAATGGAATTGCATGAGACTGGATAGGTGGGAACTTTATTGGGTTTTAGGATTGGGATGATTTTAGCTTGTTACCAGATGTTGGGTATATATTGTAATGTGTAGTATGGAAAAATTAAAAATGTCTGTGAGGGCCACAATGGGGTGTGGCTCTAGATGTTTAAGGTGGTTCTAGATAATAAAGGCTTGGGTGCTAATGAGGACATAAGTCTCAGATTCCACCATCATATTCATGCCACAATCTCTAAAAAAAATGTACCTAAAAAAATGCTGAACTATCCCATTCTGCAGTCCGGAAGTTCACAGAGTGACAAACAGACCAGTTAGCAACCCCAATAATCCTAACAGTTGAAAGTGATGTCATACCTAACACCTCTTATGATTCAACATACAACTGATACAGTTGAAAAATAATATTGTGAGGGTAATCTAGTATGCTAATGATCAATGAGTCTCAACCTTCCAAGTGAGTGGTCAATTGTAATAAGCAAACCAAAATGCAACATTGACAGGTCAGCAGGTGGGAATAAGACAGGCACACTTCAAATAGCAATGAAACCACTCAACGAATGTACTAATATTTACCAGGTACTAGTTAACTTACCTCCTAATGTTGTAAGTATACTAGATTCATTGCTGAAACCATTATTTTTCTTTCTGGGCATTTCAGGAAATTGACAAAATGTAATAGCTACGCCTTGGGAGTATTTCACGTTCTCAATTCAACACTATGAACAACTTCTAACGGATGTTGTAGTGCTGTTTTATTATTTATTCAACTATGGCAATTGGGGTAGCTATACCTATAAAACAAATTGGGATTAACTTTTCCATGCTTATGCATATCATCTCAAAGAAAAAGGACAGGTAGCTATATATTTTAGCTATCCAGTTTTGTTGCTAAGATGATAAGATAGTTCTTTTCAAGATAATTAGTAAATTAGGCAAAACTTTGCAATGAATAATAAACAAATATGATTGCATAAGTCAGTCAGTTATGCATCCAAGTTTCTCACCTTAGTTTTTCGTCTTGGTGGCCTCTACACAGCCCAACATGCCAGCAAAGTTGGAGTGCTGAGCAGGACAGAAGGCACAAATGCCACAGCACACCAGAATTGTGGGATCATGACAAAATAATGATGGGAACAATCTGGAAACTTGCTCCAGGCAACTGATCATATAGCTGTTCAGTTAATTCATAACATTATAAATATGTGTACATAAATAATATATAAATATATATATATACATAGCATCAACAGGGGTGACTACCCGCATTTACAGCATACTTTGAAATAACTCAAAAAGTATGCAGTCGAGAAACTTTGTATTTACGGTGTGTATAGCTACTATATTGTTCAAGGAACACCATAGGTTTCAACATTCTATCATCAACCAAAAAAAAGTTATTTACGAAAAACAGTGCGGTGAGCTATGTCCCCCAATCAGGGGTGATTTCCCCGCACAGAACGGGGTGACTTCCAGTACCCCCCCATTCATCAATAATTGAAACGCAATAAAAAGTTTGAGAGTACCAATCAAAAAGAACAAGTCTATATTAGGATGTATCAGTTGCTTAAAATAAAATATGAAATAAAATATTACGTCTGTGACGGGTGTTGTTGATGCTTGTTTTTGGCTGCCGTCATACCCGACTATCGAAGGATTTCTATCCTGATTTTGCCTCAAGAAACAAAGTTTTTCTTCAATAATTGAAATCTAACTTTACTGGAAGTAATTTTTCTATATCCTAAACTAATTATGACCCTGAAGTATCAGTATATGAACAAATATTATGAAAAACAATCTTTTCAATAATACGATAAAACATGTAGTAAGTGTATTTCCTCAATTCTACAGCAAACTTATTGCATTAATATGAATACAAGTCATGCTAGATATGGTATTGTTATCTTGATATGAAAATGTGATGAAAAATATTGTTCCTGGGCATTAAACATGAGTCAACACTTGGCCTAGACTTCTTGTCACCATGTGTTATGAACATTTGGTCTTTATAAAATTAGTTACGCATTTTGAAATTAGCTGTGGTGTCATTATTGTGGGTCATCTTCTTCCAGATGTCATTATATGTGCAAAAAAATGCATTTAACTATTTTTCATTGAAGAAAAACAAAGATATTTATCAACAAAATAGGTGCCAGGAATCACCCCCGATAGTTTTTTCCCCTGAGGCAACTCCCCGCAGTTGTATATTTATATATATCTACAAAAGTTTACATTTCTTTCCAAAATCCTTACTACGCAACCAACTACATTGTATTCCAAGTATCACCACCAAATTTGGTCCTAATCCAATGGGAACTCAAGACACAGGATCAAAGTTTGCGGAACAACAATTTTTCCAAACAAAAATTATCAGGGAACTGAAAAACACACCTTGACTTTGGCAATTTTTCATACATTCTATGCGCATATCAAATTTCTATAAGTAGCTGATATTTACTTACAAAAACCTGCTCTTTCAAGACCCGTAGTCAAACAATGACATTTCTGAGGTTTAGGTGCCCAAAAGGGGGGTCTGGGAAGTCACCCCGTGTTTCTGACTGCGGGGAGTCACCCCGGTCGACGCTAGATGAACAATCTGACGCTGCCTGTTTGTGATGGTCTAAACCTAGCTCACATTCCCTGATCTGTGAACAATCCAACACAGTTTGTTTGCAACTGTCCAATCCCAGCTTACGTTTCTAGCTATGGATGAAGAATCTGACGTGGCCCAGCGCCAGCAGCGAGTTGGCGTTAGACTGGCAACTTGGTTGCACCTAGCGGTGAATTTGGCAAGCACTTTATAGCATACCTGTCAATCTTGGAGACGCCTTTGCAGACTGGCACTCACATCGTAACCAAGTCTATAGCACCCCCACCCACCTCTCCCTGGTTATATTTGATTTTTTTTTATTAAGCTCTGGACAAATAGTCATTAGAAGTCTCAATTACCTTAGGGAGATTATCTCTCCCACTTCCCAGCATACAAGCTATTCTTTCCCCCAAAATCCATAGCAGAGGGCAGAGCTCATCCATGATTCCCCACCTTTATCCTAGATTCCACTGCTTGGATGAGGTTCCTGCAATCCATCACAAGATGCACATGAGCAGAAAGTGCTCTACTCTTTGCCTTGCACTTGTGTAATAAACTCTAAACTGGCTGCACCTATCTTCTATTGTATCACACTGGAAAATCCTTGCATGGACTTCCACAATTACCAGGTTCTTCTTAAGAAAGCCTCATTGTCATCTGCTAAGGTGATGCACTTGCTTCTTTCTCACTGTTGAGGTGATTGAGATTATTTCTTTCCACATAGGTAGGAGTAAGCTGAACACCCTACATTCACCTATTTGGTACTGTAATTTGGTCTTGGGTTGTGTTAGTTCTATAGCTACATGATACTTCAATGTAACCAAAAAAGAAAGTTAATGTCTCAAATGTACCATGTCCATAATGTTTTTTTAAATAAACTATTATTACTACAATTCTTGCATTGAATAGCAGGGAGGCATAACATCTACCTTCGACATCATATGCTTGTTCAGGTGCATGACATTGTTACCATTAGTATAATGCTGTTTTCCCTTCCACTACCAGTGACAGTCTACCCTTTCTGAGTTCTACCTCATCAATTCTCCCTTCTACTTGTCCTAAATGTAAGGCACTGACCACAGCTCAATTGTTGATCTTTCTCCTTCCAAACATTATATTTTATTCCATTTGGTTAGTTTCTAAAAATTTTGCTGTCAAATTGAACGACAATCTCTTACTGTCTTTTCATCCTTCCGTTTTGTTTCCAGCCCATATTATCGTTGTTGTTGCTGTAGTGGGATTGCCCTCCTCTACGAAGGGTCTGACCAATATATCGGTGGCCAGAATGCTAGAGGTACAAGAATATAGAGCGTGAGCCTAACCGCAAAGTTAAAAAAATTCATAGAACTGACTACAAATCAGGACATGTTACTTGTAATGCTAGCAAATCCATTCCTCAGTGCTATACAGTTACGGAGATTCACTGCTTTTGGGTTGCTCCAGTTCGAAAGCTGGAGTTTCCTTAATCAAGCCCGTGGCCTTGGGAATAATCGTTTCACCTTTTTGCGACGCCATCTCACGAACGAAATATTGTTGAACCTCCAGCGACAATGCATTGCATTAAATAATCCGTATTCCATGGTTTGGGTCGTGAAAACAAACTTGGAAGTCTCATGATTGTACATGCAACTGCATTCAGGTATTGAATTGTTTTGTTCCATTACAAAGGGAAATTCGCAAAAGTTGTCAACAAGTATTTAGTGTTTGATGAGGCTTATGGTTATCTATATCCTTGATGTATTGGCTTGAACCAAGGAGGTTGAATTACGAGAGAACTCATGTGTAAATTTGTTTATTGGCAAGATCTGATATAATGCAATTCAAATTGTAGCACCACATGAAAAAAAATCAAATAGACATTCTAATAGAAGAAAACAAGACAGTGCAAGTGGCGATTTTTTACTTTAAATGACCAATTAGATAATGTAATCACGACCACATAAAATATGGGGCGAGAATATTATCTCCGAATTTAATCCTACACGTGACACGTCAATTTATAAAATAGTCTCCTGTCGTAATGGTTGGGTTTTTGTGTCGCTCTGGCTCAGGACAGGAGAGACGACAAAGATTTTTCTCCGTGATGAGCATGACGGGAAAGAAAAAATGAAAACTTTACTTACAGTTGTTGTAAAACTTTTAGGATGCCTTAAGAGACTAAACTCAGCTAAAACAACACGATCAACGACACTGATCGAACACAACAGTGCCGGGTGCACTAGAATGTGAGCATTACCTCAAGAATCTGTTGTTGCCTCTGATAGAGGCTGATTTTGATTTGATTTGATTTGGGCCTCATTTCCACCAGAGCCTCAACGTGAGTCATAATAGGCTCCCCCGTAGGGCTTGATGATCATTGATTCCAATAGGCTCGCACGCCTAGGTGTGCGAGGGAAATACAAAACAACGCTTTAAACGTTAGAAAGAAAGTGAAAATTTTAGCAGTCAGACGCACGCTGGTGCGCAAAAGCAAAAACGCTTACACGAAACGGACCTCCGCCTCCAATCCTTTTGAGTTTGAAGAGTATATATACGCACCCTAGTGCGTACAGGTAGCATCAAGATTAGTACAGGGTCAGTGGCTGCACGGGCAAATTCAGCTCCGACAGCAACGCAACACAATATTTACAGCTACGCGGTTTGGTTGTTTGAGTACAATTAACTCATTTAGGTAAGATAAAGACTCGGATGAACCGAAACGAATCCTCGCCTCCAACCCCTCAGAACCTCATGTATATGTCCATACGCCAGAACGCACAGATAGCATCGTCAAAATTGGCACAAGGTTCACGGCTACTCGGGCTAAGAAAGCTCCGACAGCAACGCAACACAATGTTTCCAGCTACGCGGTCTATTTGATTTCAAGTACGATTTATTTAGTCAGGCAAGATAAAGACTCAGACAAAACGAATCCCCGCCTCCAACCACTTAGAGGTCCAAGAATTGGTACAAGGTCTATGGCTTCACGGATTAGATTGACTCCAACCGCAACGCGTCACAAGGTTTAATTGCCGCGCAATCAAGGTAAGCCCTAGAAACTGCGTGTGGTCCGTGCACGCGCAGCGAGCACAGACCGAAGAAAAAATGACCACTCACAAAACCACCAACACGAACTCCTGCACAAATACTTCAGCGTTATAATATTGTGAATCGCGAACAAGAAAGAGCAGGTTCGTCATTAGCAGAAAAACTGCTCAGATTATTGGTTTCGCTCTGATTGTTCAAGGGGATAGGGCGGGGGGGGGGATTGGTCTCTTGGGTCGCAAAAGAGCCCGATGAATCCCGGAGGGTGACCCATGTCCCCCGGGTCCTCCCGAGCTCCCCGAGTCCCTCGAGACCCCTCGCCTCAGCTCATCTCGGCTTGCCTCGAATCACCTTGGCCAGTCTCGGCTCGCCGCGCCCAATTCGACTCGCCACAACATGCTTCGACTGATCTCGACGCACCTCAACCAGCCTCGACGCGACCCTCGCCCCTTGCACCAGCAATCCACGGACTGTAATGGTTAATTGTTCAACTCAAGCATCTCACATAAACGTTTTTCTGTGAAAGGGTTTTCCAGCGCTGCGAGGGGGGAGCAGAGGTTCCAGGATTCAGAGGGGCCTCTATAGGGTCCCACAGTTTCTCAAAAGGCTTCCAAAGGGTCTCAAGGGTGTCCCTAAAGGCCCCAGACAGATCCAAGTGGACCACCCCAAATCCACCTGGTCTCCCAAGTCCCCCGGGTTCCCGAAACCCCGGGTCCCGAGTCCCGCAGATCCCACGAGCACCTCCCCTCCCTGGGTCACCTCGTCTCAACCTACCTCGATGCATATAATAAAAATAACCACTGCAAAATTTATCACCATGAAAAAAGGGCAGAGAAATATAATAGAGCCCAAACAAGAAGAAGTATCAAAACACCAAAATAAAGTGTTAGTGATCTATAAAACGAATAATCATCCATCCACCCCAAATCGCTGCGAGGGGGGAGCAGAGGTTCCAGGATTCAGAGGGGCCTCTATAGGGTCCCACAGTTTCTCAAAAGGCTCCCAAAGGGTCTCAAGGGTGTCCCAAAGGGCCCCAGAAAGATCCAAGTGGACCACCCCAAATCCACATGGTCTCC
>SDVV010011116.1:0-15972 GCA_016164225.1 Gammarus roeselii
TCTAATACAACACGACCCGTTCACACTTAATAGATTATGACCAAAGACCGGAGTGTCTAATACACGACCCGTTCACTTAATAGATTATGACCAAAGACCGGAGTGTCTAATACACGACCCGTTCACTTAATAGATTATGACCAAAGACCGGAGTGTCTAATACAACACGACCCGTTCACTTAATAGATTATGACCAAAGACCGGAGTCTCTAATACACGACCCGTTTACACTTAATAGATTATGACCAAAGACCGGAGTGTCTAATACACGACCCGTTCACTTAATAGATTATGACCAAAGACCGGAGTGTCTAATACACGACCCATTTCGTATTCTCCTGGAGTGTCACCGCATTCCGCGAACGTTACCTACCCGGAAAAGTTTATATCAGTGCCTGAGGGATGAAGAGAAATAAAATAAAATGCAATATTTAATATCCTGGAGAATAACTTAATTTTTTGTCAATAGTTTGCACCTGCAAGCGATGTGTGCAAGTTCGACCACAATATTGATGAATAACAACTGTGAAACAAATTGTTGAAATGCTTTGAGTTGGAAAGATGTTTAGGCGTTACTTTCCACACAAACAAAACCTAATTTTATTACGAATGTTCAACAAATATAGCAAGAAATATAGATCCGCATGAGAAACCTATTCCAATACACGAGCAGAAAATAAAAGTTCTTTAGCCCGTGCAGGGATTGAACCTGCGACTTCCAGTAGGTTCGATGCCTGGCGCTCTACCGCTGAGCTAACGGGCACTTGCTACATGAGATTCAAGAACACGTAACATTACACGAAGCCAAAATCAACACTTTTAGTTATATCATTTTTCAAAATAAAGTCATAAGAGCTTGTCAACAGTGAAAACTGTTCAGAAACTTCTGATTGTAAAAACTTATACAAGTTCGCCAAGTCAAGCCCGCCCTCGATTCAAAACAAAGTTGTACTTCCAAACAGCGTATCTTACCCCTTCCAGGGCAGGGTAACCAAGGACAGTGTCGTTCAAATCAATGCTTCACTAACGGAGTGTGTGAGGGCACCGAGGGTAGACTGCCCTAAACTGAATAGAATAAATGGAATGGTGGGCAGTTTTATGTATGTGAAGCAGTTGTCTACGGTTGTATAATTGCGATAGTATGTGAAGCAGTTGTCTACGGTTGTATCATTGCGGTAGTATGTGAAGCAGTTGTCTACGGTTGTATCATTGCGGTAGTATGTGAAGCAGTTGTCTACGGTTGTATAATTGCGATAGTATGTGAAGCAGTTGTCTACGGTTGTATCATTGCGCAGTTTTCTACGGTTGTATCATTGCGGTAGTATGTGAAGCAGTTGTGTACGGTCGCATCATTGCGGTAGTATAGAAAGCAGTTGTGCACGGTCGCATCATTGCGGTAGTATGTGAAGCAGTTGTCTACGGTTGTATCATTGCGGTAGTATGTGAAGCAGTTGTCTACGGTTGTATCATTGCGGTAGTATGTGAAGCAGTTGTCTACGATTGTATAATAGCTCCACGTTGAGAAGCGTCCAACAGACATTGTACTGAAAAGGAACGTTAACTACGAAGCCTACAGTAAATTGCAGTAATTTAATGTAACGAAGGAATGGACGGAGTAAATTTCGTAAACTAAGCTCTTGGTATGCATAATATCAAGAAGTTGAAATTCTAATATTCCCTTACAGCCTACACCTGTAGTTTTGACAAGCTACACAGCAGTGAAGATGTACTCCCATACAGCCTACAGCTGTAGTTTTGAGAGGCTACACAGGAGTGAACATGTACTTCCATGGAGCCTATAGCTGTAGTTTTGACAGGCTACACAGCAGTGAACATGTACCCCCATACAGCCTACAGCTGTAGTTTTGACAGGCTACACAGCAGTGAACATGTACTCCCATACAGCCTACAGCTGTAGTTTTGACAGGCTACACAGCAGTGAAGATGTACTCATATACAGCCTAAGCTGTAGTTTTGACAGGCTACACAGCAGTGAACATGTACTCCCTCCCATACAGCCTACAGCTGTAGTTTTGACAGGCTACACAGCAGTGAACATGTACTCCCATACAGCCTACAGCTGTAGTTTTGACAGGCTACACAGCAGTGAACATGTACTCCCATACAGCCTACAGCTGTAGTTTTGACAAGCTACACAGCAGTGAACATGTACTCAGGAAAGAGGATAATAGGCAAGTTAGTAATTTTACTACATTGCGTTACAAATATTTCTATACTTATTGACCGAAACTAAGTGTGTCCCGTCAACGGTATTACAAGAGCAGCGGAACTGTTCCGTTAAGCGGCACATTCTGTGACACGCGCTTATTTTGAAAACAACCAATCCTTAAAAAGTACGATTTTTTTTTAAGAATATGCTATGTTTATATTCATTTCTAATAACTTTATTTTCTTCGCGAATAACAATGACAGGTCACATAATAACGATGACAAGTCACAAAATAACAATGACCGGTCAGGCAATAAAAATGTCAGGTCACACAATAACAATGACAAGTCACACATTCAGGATGAATAGTGCAAACAACATCTTAATAACAACTGGAGATAATTATATTATGAGTTAATATCCACGCCATAGTTGGTTATTATCCCCGCCATAGTGAGTTGATATTCACGCTCTAGTGAGTTAATATCCACGTCATAGTGAGTTGATATTCACGCCGTAGTGAGTTAATATCCACGGCATGAAGAGTTAATATCCACGCCATAGTGAGTTAATATCCAGTTCAACGTGAGTTAATATTCATGCTATAGTGAGTCAATATCCACGCCATAGTGAGCTAATATCCACGTCATAGTGAGTTAATATCCTCGCCATAGTGAGATGATATACACGCTATTGTGAGTTAATATCCATGCCATAGTAAGGTAATATCCACGCCTTAGTGAGTTTACATCCACGCCATAGTGAGTTAATATCCACGCCATAGTGAGTTAATATCGACGCCATAGTGAGTTAATATCCCCGCCGTAGTGAGTTAATATCCACGAAATAGCGTGTACATATCCACGCCATAGTGAGTTAATATCCACGCAAAGTGTGAGTTAATATCCACGCCACAGTGAGTCAACATTCATGCCATAGTGAGTTAATATCCACGCTATAGTGAGTTTATATCCACGCCATAGCGAGTTAATATACACGCTATAGTGAGTTTATATCCACGTCATAGCGAGTTAATATCCACGCCGTAGTGAGTTAATATCCCCGCCATAGTGAGTTAATATCCACGGAATAGCGAGTATATATCCACGCCATAGTGAGTTAATATCCACGCAAAGTGTGAGTTAATATCCACGCTATAGTGAGTTAATATTCATGCCAAAGTCACTTATTATCCACGCCATAGCGAGTTATTATTCATGCCATAGTGAGATAATATCCACGCTATAATGAGTTAATATCCACGTCATAGTGAGTTAATATTCACGCCATAGTGAGTTAATATTCATGCCATCGTGAGTTTATAGCCCCATCATAGTGAGTTAATATCCACGCTATAGTGAGTTAATATCCACGCCATAGCGAGTTAATATTGATGCCATAGTGAGGTAATATCCCCGTCATAGTGAGTTAATATCCGCGTCATAGTGAGTTAATATCCCCGTCATAGTGAGTTAATATCCGCGCCTTAGTGAGTTAATATCCACTCCATAGTGAGTTCATATCCACGCCATAGCGAGTTAATATCCACGCCATAGTGAGTTAATATCCCTTCCATAGTGATTCAATATCCACACCATAATGAGTCAATATTCACGCCATAGTGAGGTAATATTCATGCCATAGTGAGTCAATAGCCACACCATAGTGAGTTAATATCCACGTCATAGTGAGTTAATATCCACCCTATAGTGAGTTAATATCTACGCCATAGTGAGTTAATATTCACGCCATAGTGAGTTAATGTCCACGCCATAGTGAGTTAATAACCACGCCATAGTGAGTTAATATCCACGTCATAATGAGTTAATAACCACGCCATTGTGAGTTAATATCCACGTAATAATGAGTTAATATCCACGCCATAGTGAGTTAATATTCAAGCAATAGTGAGTTAATATTCTTGTCATAGTGAGTTAATATCCACACCATCGCGAGTTGATATCCATGCCATAGTGAGGTAATATCCACGCCATAGTGAGTTAATATCCACGCGAAAGTGAGTTAATATTCTTGCCATAGTTAGTTAATATCCGCGTCATAGTGAGTTAATATCCATGCCATAGTGAGTTAATACTCACGCCATAGTGAGTTAATATCCACGCCATAGTGAGTTAATATTCATGCCAAAGTGAGTTAATATCCACGCTATAGCGAGTTAATATTCATACCATAGTGAGGTAATATCCACGTCATAATGAGTTAATATCCACGTCATAGTGAGTTAATATCCAAGCCATAGTGAGTTAATATTCATGCCATGGAGAGTTAATAACCACACCATAGTGAGTTAATATCCACGCCATAGTGAGTTAATATCCACGCTAGAGTGAGTTAATATCTACGACATAGTGAGTCAATAAACACGTCATAGTGAGTTAATTTTCACGACATAGTGAGTTGATAACCACCCCCATAGTGAGTTAATATCCACGCCATGATGAGTTGATATACACGCTATAGTGAGTTAATATCCACGCAATAGTGAGTTAATATTCTTGCCATAGTAAGTTAATATCCACGCCCAAGCGATTTATTATCCATGCCATAGTGAGTTAATATCCCCGTCAGAGTGAATTAATATCCGCGCCATAGTGAGTTAATATCTCCGCGATATTGAGTTAATATTCACGCCATAGTGAGTTTACATCCACGCCATAGTGAGTTAATATCCACGTCGGAGTGAGTTAATATCCACGCCTTAGTGAGTTAATATCCACGCCATAGTGAGTTAATACCTCCGCCATAGTGAGGTAATATCCGCACCATAGTGAGTTAATATCCACGCCATAGTGATTTAATATCCACGTCATAGCGAGTTAATATCCACGCTATAGTGAGTTTATATCCACGCCATAGTGAGGTAATATCCACGCTATAGTGAGTTTATATCCACGTCATAGTGAGTTAATATCCACGCCGTAGTGAGTTAATATTCCCGCCATAGTGAGTTGATATCCCCGCCATAGTGAGTTAATATCCGTGCCATAGTGAGTTAGTATTCCGTCATAGTGAGTTAATATCCGCGCCATAGTGAGTTGATATCCACACCATAGCGAGTTAATATCCACGCCACAGTGAGTTTTTATCCACGCCATAGTGAGTTAATATCCACGCCGTAGTGAGTTAATATCCACGTCATAGTGAGTTAAAATCCACGCCATTGTGAATTAATATCCCTGCCATAGAGAGTTAATATTCACGCCATAGTTAGTTAATATCCATGCCATAAAGAGTTAATATCCCTTAGATGTTTGTAAATGATTACTCAATTGGATGGATAACAAGAGTAAATATTACAGAAGGTTGTGTTTAGTTTGGGTGAAGAAAAATAATCCATTGTTTTTTATTCTGAGTTGGTTCTGAGAATGTTTAGAATAGGTTCTGAGTACGTTACTAGTAGAACCTGAGCAGAGTCTGAATATGTACCGATTAGCTTCGGAGAAGGTTCTCAGAAGGTTTTATGTATGTGAAGCAGTTGTCTAAGGTTGTAGAATTGCGATAGTATGTGAAGCAGTAGTCTACGGTTGTATCATTGCGGTAGTATGTGAAACAGTTGTCTACGGTTGTAAAATTGCAGTAGTATGTGGAGCAGTTGTCAACGGTTAAATCATTGCAGTAGTATGTGAAGCAGTTGTCTACGGTTGTATCATTGCGGTAGTGTGTGATAGTGTGAGTTAATATCCACGCCATAGTGAGATAATATCCACGCTATTGTGAGTTAATATCCACGCCATGGTAAGTTAATATCCACGCCTCAGCGAGTTTACATCCACGCCACACTGAGTTAATATCCCCGCCATAGTGAGTTAATATCCACACCATAGTGAGTTAATATCCCCGCCATAGTGAGTTAATATCCACGAAATAGCGAGTATTTATCCACGCCAAAGTGAGATAATATACACGCAAAGTGTGAGCTAATATCCACGCCATAGTGAGTTAATGTTTATGCCATAGTGAGTTAATATCCACGCTATACTGAGTTTATATCCACGCCATAGTGAGTTATTATCCACGCCATAGTGAGTTTATATCCACGCCATAGTGAGTTAATATCCACGCCATAGGAGTTAATATTCACGCCATAGTGAGTTAATATCCACGCAAAGTGAGAGTTAATATCCACGTCATAGTGAGTTAATTTTCATGCCATAGTGAGTTAATAACCACACCATAGTGAGTTAATATCCACGCCATAGTGAGTTAATATCCACGCCATAATAAGTTAATATTCACGCCATAATGAGTTTATCCACGCAATAGTGAGTTAATATTCTTGCCATAGTGAGTTAATATCCACGCCATAGGGAGTTAATATCCACGCCATAGCGAGTTAATATCCACGCCATAGTGAGTTAATGTCCCCGCTATAGGAGTTAATATCCATGTCATAGTGAGTTAATATCCACGTTTTAGTGAGTTAATATTCTCGCCATAGCGAGTTAATATCCACGCTATAGTGAGTTTATACCCACGCCATAGGGAGTTAATATCCACGCCGTAGTGAGGTAATATTCACGCCATAGTGAATTAATGTCCCCGCCATAGTGAGTTGATATCCGTGCCATGGTAAGTTAATATGCCCACCATAATGAGTTTATATCCGCGCCATAGTGAGTTAATATCCACGCCTTAGTGAGTTAATATCCACGCCATATCGAGTTAATAGCCACGCCATAGCGAGTTAATATCCACGTCAGAGTGAGTTTATATCCACGTCATAGTGAGTTAATATCCACGCCGTAATGAGTTAATATCCACGCCATAGTGAGTTAAAATCCACGTCATAGTGAGTTAATATCCATGCCATAGTGATTTATTATCCGCGCCATAGTTAGTTAATATCCATATCCACGCCATATCGAGTTAATATCCACGCCATGGTGAGTTAATATCCACGCCATACAGAGTTAATATCCCGTGGATGTTCGTAAATGATTACTCAATTGGATAACAAGGGTAAATATTACAGAAGGTTGTGTTTAGTTTGGGTGAAGAAATGTTATCTATCGTTTTTTATTCTTAGTTGGTTCTGAGAATGTTCAGAATAGGTTCTGAGTAGGTTACTAGTAGGACCTGAGCAGAGTCTGAATATGTACCGATTAGCTTCTGAGTAGGTTCTCAGAAGGTTCTGAGTAGATTCTGACTAGGTTCAGAGTAGATTCTTCATAGTTTCAGCATAGACCCAAAGTAGGTTCAGAGTTGGTTCAGAGTAGGCTCAGCATAGGCTTAGTATAGGTTCAGGCGAAGTTCAGAGGCGGTTCAGAATAAGAATTCAGTAGCATTTGAGTAAGGTTTCAATAGGATTCGACTAGGATTTGATTTGGATTTTACTAGAATTTGACTAGGATTTGACTAGGAGTCAACTAGGATTTGACTATGATTTCACTAAGATTTGGTTAGAATTTGACGAGGATTTGAACAGGATTTGAGTAGGGTTTGAGAAATAGTTTAGTAGTATTCGAGTAGAACTTGAGAAGTACAGTATTTGAGTTGGATTTGAATAAAATTTGAGGAGGATTTGAGTTTGATTTTAATTGGATTTTACTAGGATTTGGCCAAGATTTAACTAGTAATTGACTTGGATATGAGTAGGATTCGAGAAAGATTCAAGAAGGAATTAAGTAGGATTCGAGTAGAATTGCATAAAAATTTAAGTAGGGTTTGAGTAATATTTGACAATGATTGCGAGTAGGTTGTTAGTAGGTTGTGATTAGGTCGCGAGTGGGTTGTGAGTAGATTGTGAGCAGGTGGTGAAGAGGTTGTGTGTAGGTTATGCGTGGGCTGTGAGTAGGTTGTGAGTTGCTTGTGAGCAAGTTGTGAGTAGGTTGGGAGTAGGTTTTGAGTAGGTGGAGTGGTATCGTAAATATTTAATCCAACCATATTAAATGATAATTATACGGTAACAGATTTCTGAAAATCTCTCTTCAGCCCAATCTCATCCCGCGGTTTCTGCACTCTTTTCACGTCTTCAAAACCTAGCAGGGCTACTCTGTCCGGCTTTAACCGACCACTTTCCGGTCTACTTTAATTCATCACTATTGCATATTGTTACCTTCAAATATTATTGCCAGAAGGTTAACCGACCACTTTCCTGTCTACTTTAATTCATCACTATTGCATATTGTTACCTTCAAATATTATTGCCAGAAGGTTCCTATGGAGGTGTAATTTACAACAACAACAACGAAATTCCACATCGCCAGCATTATCTTCTACTTCTCCACCCGTTTTTTCCGTGAAAAAAAATAATTCAACAGTTTCGAAGTGACGGAAAATTTTAAATTTAATAATTAGCGAGCTTTTACTTTAAATAAGTAAATGATGGGATTAAAGTTCAAGTGAAAATTTGTTTATTTCAAAATGCCGGGACGAAAAATGTGAGGGAAATATTTATTTACAACCCTCACAACGTTTAAACCTACCTACCCAGTGACCTGCAATCACTACACAAGACATGTCTAAAATGCCCCTAATACCAGTGCCCGTTAGCTCAGTGGTAGAGCGCCAGCTTCTTCACGCAGGCCTCGACTGGCATGAGGTCACTCTCTGGAGGTCACAGGTCCGATCCCAGCACGGGGTAACTTTTTTATTTGACTGGCGGTTAAGAAGATATCACAAAGCAACAGTCGAATGTCAACGTTTTCCTTCTGAGTAACAAGGTTAGAAAATATCTTAGAATAAGAGCGATATCATTCAAGCCAGGCCCGCCCAGGAACAGAAGGGGTCGCAGTACAATATAACTTCGGAGACTACACTCCTCTGTGAGTCTGTTTAACATAACTGGCTTGATTATCTTCTTTCGCGAGAGGCACGGGACATTCATGACTAAAAATATACATAAAATCGCTTCCTGCTTGCCTTGAAAGTAACATTTTTTACATATAAAAACAGAAAAAAAAGGCGGTACTGCAAAAAAATGGTTTAAACGCGTTCGAATATGTCAGAGTAAACAACTCCTCTTTATAAGCAAATTAAAAGCATACGTGGCGCGTGAGCGATGATACCGATCAACTTATATAATTCAGCGTCATATGATTTTTAACGATTTCTCAAATCGGAATTAAAAACTACAAGAAAATATTTGAATAAATGAAAATGCAATAATCAGACCCGAGAAATTGCTGGGTAAAAACAATTTGATCGCCAGGATTTCAGGGAAGTTTTAACGTATCGTAAAAATAGGTTGTGAAGGACATAATATCATTGAATCTGTATTATGAGAGAGAAAACTCAATTTGTTCGTTGAAATTCATTGAGCATTATAGTTTTCCTAATTTGTTGCTCACAATAATTAAGAATGTTGATGAAATGACTTAAGCTTCCACAATGTGAACGTGCAGCTACCAATGGGATATCAGGAGTATTCTCCGCAGATTAATTCTGTTTGTATAATTTTATCGTCTAAGGAATTTAATACCATTTATCAATATCTTAACAGCAAAGGATCTGTTGTCCAGAACTAATTATTCTAAGCCTACAAATTACATTCTCGTTGGAACTTGAATTAAAACATTGCGGCTCGTACATCAGTTGTACAACCTAATCCAAACGTTGATACTGGAATTATATAAAGACATTATTCAAAATAAATAGAAAATAGGCAAATATTCCCTCTAATAACCAGCTTTAAAGGGAAAGGGAAAAACGTCTGGAACAAGGTAGATTTGCGTTCAATTTAAAACGCTATAGCAAAACTATATATTACGAATTATTGCCATAGAAATTATTTTACACAAAAAGACGTGAGAAATTTATTTGATTATTATTTTTTACGATACTCAAATGCATTGCAATCAAAATAATAATGTATGAGATGTCCTGTATCCAGTCCGTCCTTCCGTCCGTCACGCTCTGTCAGCTGATTGTGTTTGCTCTAATAATCAGCGGTGAAACCAATTAGATGACATGTTTGACTTATTAATCAATGCATTCTATTAGATTTAGATGCACTTAAATACGAGCACATCAAGTGAAGCACATGTGATACTACACTTTAGCTCTGAGTTCGCTGGCCAGACGATTATCGGGGGGTTGAAATAGCTCAATATTTACAACTTTGTATAATGGTCTATGACGTTACTCTAATCAAATGGTCTATGACGTTACTCTAACCAAATGGTCTATGACGTTACTCTAACCAAATGGTCTATGACGTTACTCTAATCAAATGGTCTATGACGTTACTCTAACCAAATGGTCTATGACGTTACTCTAACCAAATGGTCTATGACGTTACTCTAACCAAATGGTCTATGACGTTACTCTAACCAAATGGTCTATGACGTTACTCTAACCAAATGGTCTATGACGTTACTCTAACCAAATGGTCTATGACGTTACTCTAATCAAATGGTCTATGACGTTACTCTAACCAAATGGTCTATGACGTTACTCTAACCAAATGGTCTATGACGTTACTCTAACCAAATGGTCTATGACGTTACTTTCATCAAATGGTTTATGACGTTACTCTAATCTAATGGTTTATGACGTTACTCTAATCAAATGGTCTATGACGTTCCTCTAATCTAATGGTTTATGACGTTACCCTAATCGAATGGATCCTATTTATTTTCTGCATTAATAGGGAACTCGGCGTTAGGTAAATGCTTTCACCTCAGCGTTTTTTAACGGTCTCGATTCCATCGGTGATTAAACGGTTACTGTTTATTGGTCACCTACAATCAATGCTAAACCATATTATGGGCCCAATAGAAGCGACTGTTTTCACCCTCTAGATCAGCTACATCAGATGTAACTTGACTTCGATGTTATTGGTGAGAGTGACCGTCGAACTATGAATGCCACAAGGAAATATTAGGCTGTTTTATCAAATAAAAGTATTGATAATAAAAAATAAATAAAGAATTAATGTTGAATTCTAAATTGTAACCACTTCACTGAAAACATTAGGCAACACACCCCAGCCGTTAGGGTGATAGCCTCAATGCCCGTTCGCTGAGTGGTGGAACAAGAGCTTCCGATTACCCGCAGGGAGTCACACACTAGAAATAATTGAGCATTGTCACACATTTTGTATCATGCCTTTATGGCTACAACTCGCACGCTAGATGGTTATTTGTAGTTCATTGGATTCCTTTTCGCGAACAAAAGATCCGCCCGTCTGAATATTTGCTTCCGATGATTGACTTTTGCATATGATTGTACCTTAGTTGAGAACATTTGTCCGTGCTAAACTGCACAAAAAACTAATAGCAGCGTTATTCGAACTTCAACGTGAAGATTGTATTAGCTGGTGGTTACGGTTAGTACATTTCCATGCTGTTAAATGATGTTACAACGGCAGAAAATGGTTGAAAATCTTCCTTCATGCCCAATGTCCCTCCGTGGTATCCGTACTCTTTTCTCACCCTGAAACCCTACTTGGGCTACTCTGTTTGGGTCTAATCGACAACTATTCTTGACATGGGTTACTCTGTTTCGGTCTAATCGACAACTATTCCTGACATGGGTTACTCTGTTTGGGTCTAATCGCCAACTATTCCTGACATGGGCTACTCTGTTTGGGTCTAATTGACAACTATTCCTGACATGGGCTACTCTATTCGGGTCTAATCGCCAACTATTCCTGACATGGGTTACTCTGTTTGGGTCTAATCGACAACTATTCCTGACATGGGCTTCTCTGTTTGGGTCTAATTGACAACTATTCCTGACATGGGTTACTCTGTTTGGGTCTAATCGACAACTATTCCTGACATGGGCTACTCTGTTTGGGTCTAATTGACAACTATTCCTGACATGGGCTACTCTGTTTGGGTCTAATCGACAACTATTCCTGACATGGGCTACTCTGTTTGGGTCTAATCGACCACTATTCCTGACCTGGGCTACTCTGTTTGGGTCTAATCGACAACTATTCCTGACATGGGCTACTCTGTTTGGGTCTAATCGACAACTATTCCTGACATGGGCTACTCTGTTTGGGACTAATCGACAACTATTCCTGACATGGGCTACTCTGTTTGGGTCTAATCGACAACTATTCCTGTAGGTTCTCGACCCATCATTATTGCACAATATCACCTTTTAATATTATTCCCTGATGGTTCTTTGCAGGTATCATTTGCTACATTAATTCAAACTTCGTCACCCGATATTTATTGTAAAAAATATATTCGAAGAGAACAATCAATCGTGAAGTTTTAAAATGCTCTTAAATTTCAAACCCATGCACTGGAAGAGAAAAATCACGGATCTAATAACCAACGAACTTCTACGATATGAGTCCCTAATAAGACGAAAAATCGCATTAATATTAGTTTCATCCTGAGGTAACTATTTGCTAAAACCATAGCAATGTTCTTGCCCACCTACCCAGTGAACTGCAGTCACTAGACAAGACATGTCAAGGAAATCCTACTGCAAGTACCTGTTAGCTGAGTTGTAGAGCGTCGGTCTCTTTCAAGCTGACTCGCTGGAGGTAACAGGTTCGGTCCCTGTACGGGCTATTTTTGTGACTGGTGGCTGAAAAGATATCAGAGCAACAGTCGAAAGTCAACGTCTTTCCTTTGTGTAACAAGATAAGAAACAGGTTCAGAATACAAGCGTTATCACTCAAGCCAGGCCCGCTCATGAACAGAAGTGGTCACACTACAATATAACCGCAGAGTCAAATCAAAACTTCACTGTGTGGCTGCAAACGAGGCGACTAAAAAACGTCCACCTCAAATTACACTAACCCTAAAGAACGTCAACTTTTTAGTCACACTCCTGTTTACCATCAAATTCATCAGAATCAACCATATATTGGATCAACGTATTCAAGCTCAACTTATTTAGTCTCCATTAACGTCTATTTTTTTCGCTCAATCCTTTACAACGTCCCTTTTTTTTCTCTATCTTATATAACGTCCTTTTTTTGCCCTATCCTATATAACGTCCATTTTATTTCACACCATCCTATATGAAGTGCATTTCCACCCAAATAGCTTCCAATCGAAAGAACATTGGACGGGACCTAGCCTAACCTAACCTAACCTAACCTATCCTACCAGGCTTAGCAAGCAAGCAGGGTAATGGATGGGCCCCAGGGGCACTGGAGCCACAGTCGATTACAGACGCTCAATTGCGTGAAGGAAGCGGACAAAGAGTGGACGTTATACAGGATGGAGCTTAATAAAATGGACGTTATATCGAATGGGGTTTAATAAAATGGACGTTATATAGAATGGGGTTTAATAAGATGGACGTTATATAGAATGGGGTTTAATAAAATGGACGTTATATAGAATGGGGTTTAATAAAATGGACGTTATATAGAATGGGGTTTAATAAGATGGACGTTATATAGAATGGGGTTTAATAAAATGGACGTTACATAGAATAGGGTTTAATAAAATGAACGTTATACAGAATGGAGTTTTAAAAAACGGACGTTATACAGGATTGAGCTTAAAAAAATGGTCGTTATATAGGATGGAGCGAAAAAGAAATTGGCAATATACAGGATGAAGCGAAAAAAATTGACGTTATACAGAATGGATGTCAAATTTTTTGCTGCAAAATAAATTGAGATTCTACAATTTGTTGCAGTACTCGAGTGATTACGGAAAAATTGACGTTTAATAGGATTGACGTTATTTTTTGACGCTACTCGGAGTTGGTCTTAATTGGTTTGATCTTAATATGTTGATCTTCTTTAGCCTGAACTCTGCAAGCCAAAACAGAGCGTATTACTTCGTTCTCGGAAGGCATGGCACAGAGATGTCTTCGTATGTTAAGATAAAAACCGATCTCTGCATACCTGAAAAGAAATATTTGACCCAACGTCCTTCATTAAATCAGAACAGCATAAACTGAAAAATAATCATTTTAATGAACAAAAATAAACTGCTAAACACGCGATTGAATAAATAGAAGCAAGCCACTTCTATTTATGAGCAAATTAAGAACATACTTGGCGAGTGAGTGTTGCGACCGATCAACTAGTGTAATCCAGCGTCCAATTTTCTGCTTGATAGGCCTACCAATAACTTGTCTGTTCCAACTGTCTCAGGCATCTTGATCACTAATCAGGCAATAAACAAATTAGGGTTATAAACATAATGATTTTTATAAAGCAATTATATAATCACATATTTGAGCATCAAACTATAAAAAAAAATCCCATGCTCCACGACTTTTTTCAGGACAGTTCAGTGTCATTGCAACTGAAGCTTATATATTTTTGACCTGGGACGGAAAATACTTTAGATTGTTTTGTTATCTGATCAATTGATCTGATATAAGTATGCTGGGGTATTTCACTAATTCTTGGATTTTATTCAAAGAAAATAATAAATCTGAACCATTTCTGAACCGGATTCCGAGAACTAGTCTTTTCTGAGCAACTCATATTATTACGAATAAATATTATAAGTTCAATTATATTTTATTTTTCAAATCCCGCAAAATTTACAACTGTGGATTGGTTATATAACAAAGTGAAATATAATCTATAAACACTCTAATATGAGTTTTCTTAGGAGTAAACTTTATTTTACTCATAAAACCATTGCCCTTCTGCCCCAGAGCCCTGAATTATGACAATATTGGAACCATAAAACGCAAGATCTGGCACCTTCATTAGTGACGGCTGTTCATTCCTCTGTATTGACCGATTAGATTAAATTAGGGGCCCAAGCCCACCGTGGCCTCAGACGCGAGTCTCCGCCAACAACCCCCACAGTGCGCGAATCTCAACTGGTCGTAGAGAATTTTAACTAATCTTACAGATTCAGACAAGATCAGTTCAAATTTTGCGTCGAGGCTTAGTAATGAACTCATTAAGCGGTGACGTGAGGATGTTGCTGATTGGGGACTTCTCGCTTCCATGAACCGATGAATTTCAAGCTATAAAGATTCAACTTCAAATCACAATAAGATGAGAATTCTCACAATTTATCACTGAACGTCGTCTCAAAACTGGAAGTTATTTTCTCCAATAGTCTACGATTAAACAAGATCATAATTCGTTGAAGAAATAGAAAGATGAATATTTTTTGTCACCAGCCCTCTCAATGCTCTAGTAAAGAGGGCTTCAAATGGCAACAGCCCTCTCAATGCTCTAGTAATGAGGGCTTCAAATGGCAACAGCCCTCTCAATGCTCTAGTAAAGAGGGCTTCAAATGGCACCAGCCCTCTCAATGCTCTAGTAAAGAGGGCTTCAAATGGCAACAGCCCTCTCAATGCTCTAGAAATGAGGGCTTCAAATGGCAACAGCCCTCTCAATGCTCTAGTACTGAGGGCTTCAAATGGCACCAGCCCTCTCAATGCTCTAGTAAAGAGGGCTTCAAATGGCAACAGCCCTCTCAATGCTCTAGTACTGAGGGCTTCAAATGGCACCAGCCCTCTCAATGCTCTAGTAAAGAGGGCTTCAAATGGCAACAGCCCTCTCAATGCTCTAGTACTGAGGGCTTCAAATGGCACCAGCCCTCTCAATGCTCTAGTAAAGAGGGCTTCAAATGGCAACAGCCCTCTCAATGCTCTAGTACTGAGGGCTTCAAATGGCACCAGCCCTCTCAATGCTCTAGTAAAGAGGGCTTCAAATGGCAACAGCCCTCTCAATGCTCTAGTACTGAGGGCTTCAAATGGCACCAGCCCTCTCAATGCTCTAGTAAAGAGGGCTTCAAATGGCAACAGCCCTCTCAATGCTCTAGTACTGAGGGCTTCAAATGGCACCAGCCCTCTCAATGCTCTAGTAAAGAGGGCTTCAAATGGCAACAGCCCTCTCAATGCTCTAGTACTGAGGGCTTCAAATGGCACCAGCCCTCTCA
>SDVV010011117.1:0-15972 GCA_016164225.1 Gammarus roeselii
TGTTATTGCTAAAACTTTCACTTTTTTCTAACGTTGAAAGCGTTGTTTTGTTTTTTCCTCGCACACTTAGGCGTGCGAGCCTGCTTTAATCAATGATCGTCGAGCCCTACGGGGGAGCCTATTATGACTCACGTTGAGGCTCTGGTGGAAATGGGGATCAAATCAAAAATCTTTTAAGATCCTTACGGACCCCCATGAGAAAGGGGGTCCCTGAGGGACCCGCTTGAGGCCCCTCTGAACCCTGGCTCCCCCTCCCCACTCTGTAAAACCCATACACAGAAAAATGTATATATGTGAAATGCTTGACTAGAACAGTTAACCATTGCAGTCCACAGATTACTGGCGCAGAAGGCAAGGGTTGCGTCGAGGCTGGTCGAGGTACGTCGAGATCAATCGAACATGTTGAGGCGAGTCGAGTTGGTCGCGCGACGAGCCGAGGCGATTCGAGACGAGCTGAGACGAGGGGACCCGGGGGACTTGGGCGATCTATCGGGATTCGGCGGGCTCTTTCGAGACCCGAGACACCTCTGCCACCCCACTTCAACCCCATAATGCTTGAGTGATAAAAGAAAAACAAGTTAGCGCAGAGACCTTCTCTGTGTCTACATTGAACCTACTCGGTAACTATGCGTTAAACCTACTCTGTATCCAATTTGAACCTACTTTGTATCGGTGTTAGACAGAAAAATGTATATATGTGAAGTGCTTGAGTGAAACGGTTGACCGTTGAGTCCGCGGATTGCTGGCACAGGGGGCGAGGGTAGCGTCGAGGCGGGCTGAGGTGCGTCGAGATCAGTCGAAGTATGTTGAGGCGTGTCGAGTAGGTCTCGCGACTGTCCGAGGTGAGTCGAGACAAGCCGAGATGAGCTAAGACGAGGGAAGCTCGGGGGACTTGGGCTTCCAGGATTCGTCGGACTCTTTTGGGACCCGAAACACCTTTGCCACCCCAATTCAACCCCAAAATGCTTGAGTGAAAAAAAAAAGTTAGCGCGGAGACCTACTCGGTATCTGTGTTGAACCTACTCGGTAAATATGCGTTAACCTACTCTGTGTCTACGTCGAACCTACTTTGTTGTCTGTTTTAGATCTACTCTGTCTCTGCGTTGAACTTGTTCTGTGTCTGTGTTGGAACTACTCTGAATATGCGTTGGACCTGCTCTTAATCTACGCAATACCTACTTTGCCACTCTTCAATTGCCCTGCGGGGGAGTCTACATTAACTTCGCGTTATGCCTCCGGTGGAAAAGTGAAGCAACAACTACTACTACGTTGAACCTACTCGTAATCTACGCTGCACCTACTCAGCAGCGTAGATACGAGTAGGTTCAATGCAGATTCCGAGTAGGCTTAACGTAAGTTCCGAGTAGGTTTAACGTAGATACCGAGTAGGTTTAACATAGATACCGAGTAGGTTTAACGTCGATACCGAGTAGGTTCAACGTGGACACAGAGCAGATCCAACGTAATCACCGAGCAGGTCCAACACTGACACAGAGTAGGTCAAACGTAGAGTAGCAGCAGGTTCAACGCAGAGAAGCAGTTTCTTTCGCGCTCCGCCGGGGCCTCCAACGCGAAGTCGTTGCACGAATCCACCCAGGGCCCTTGCGGGCGTCTAGCGATGTATATTTATGTAACATGCAAAATTGTTCTCTACGAAATAGCCCAAATAAATATTGGAGCCCAGAGGAATAAATAATAAAATACGAAATAAAGTGTTGACTATCTATAAAATGAAAAATCATCCATCCACCCCCAACTGAGTGGTTGGGGGCGGGGATTAGTTTCGTCTGAGTCTTTATCTTACCTGAATTAATAAATTGTATCTCCTCAACTTGACCGCGTAGCTATAAACATTGTGTTGCGTTGCTGTCGGAGCTGACAGTCCGTGTAGCTGTTACTTGTAGATGTCTCAACGATTATACCTGTGCACACTAGCGTGCGTACTTAGTACTCTTGAAGATCTGATTGATTGGAGGCGAGGATGCGTTTCGTCGGAGTCTTACCTGAATAAATGAAGTGTACTGTAATCGACCTAGACCGCGAAGCGTTCCAGGTCGTGTTGCGTTGCTGTCGGAGCCGACTTTGTCCGTGTAGCCGTAAACCTTGTACCAGTCTCGACGGACTCAAGTGGAAAACGGAAGCAACTACTACTGCTACCTGTACGCATTGGCGTGCGTAAATATTACTCTTGAAGTTCTAAATGAACGGAAGCGAAGTTCAGTTTCGTCTAAGCGTTTTTTTTTTGTGCGCAGACCGCCCTACGTTGGGACTCCGGTGAAACATTGAAGCAACTTCTACTACTTCTTCTTGTGCGCACCAGCGTGAGTCAGACATTGCTTATTTTTTTACATTTTTCCAACTTAAACAGCGCGTTTTTTTTCTCGCACTCCGAGGCGTGCGAGCCTACTGGAATCCATGATCAGCGAGCCCTACGGGAGAGTCAATTATGACTCGCGTTGAGGCCCTGGTAGAAATGAGGATTAAATAAAAACATTCAATAGCAGCGATGTTTAGTAGCAAGAATTCTGTAAACGCTGCCAACATTAGATATCAGCGATCTTAAGTACAGCTAGAAAATTTGGTAAATGATGCTAACATTCAGTTACAGCAATGTGTAGTAGTGTGCGAGAATCCTGTAAACGCTGCCTCCATTGGATGGCAGCGAGGGCAGTAGTAGAGAGAATTCTGTAAACGCCACCACCTTTTATTCAATGGTAGTGATGTTTTGTAATGAAAAACTTCTGTAAATGCTGTCACCATTTATTCAACGTTAGTGATTTTTAGTAATGAGAAACTTCTGTAAATGCTGCCATCATTTGTTTGCATCGTTTGTAGAAGGGCGTATAGAGTTCCAAGATTTAATACTTTTATAAATTTCACAATATTTACGTCTAAATGGCTATATATAAACCTAATAATATCAAATATATATATGTAGCTAACTACTACATTTATTAATAGACAATAAATATATATATATATATATCATAGCCATTACAAATTTACTAATAAACAATTCCACTAGTGGTCGATTCTTCATTAAGGTCAGCTTTTATACAACGAAAAAGTACATCAATCATTTCCGGTTTCTTTCATTACTTTTTGGTGTCATTTCTGTTAATCACGATACTTTTCTGTAATTAGCTAGACCTGAAAGATCAACCCTTGCTTTAGAATAACTGCACATTTTGTCTATCGAACTGAAATGACTCCAATATTGGGTAGATAGGATATGATGTACATTGTTTAAAGTAATTTGCTTCTGATGTTAGTCACTCGCACGCGATTCTAACACCATTTAAATCAGACAAGAAATGTCTGATTTCAATGGTGTTAGATCAAAAGCTGATTCAATATAACAATAGTTATACATGATGCACAATAAATATATTTATTGACGGAGTGAGAATCTTCCAGTTAACACACTTATTGCATGACAACGTCATGGACATTGATGCTGCAAAAATGCTCTGATGAATTCAAACCTACTCAAAAATATTCAACCGTCCAAAAAAGATACCGACCGTGTAGTTT
This sequence comes from Gammarus roeselii, assembly GCA_016164225.1. Lineage (NCBI taxonomy): Eukaryota > Metazoa > Arthropoda > Malacostraca > Amphipoda > Gammaridae > Gammarus > Gammarus roeselii. Next base: position 3,535 of record SDVV010011117.1, read on the forward strand.
TCAATTGCAACTTTGCTTGTTACAAAACTATTGAGAAACATCCCCATCATGACATTAACGAGAAGGTTACGCTCCTCTCTTTTGATGCAAGCTCGTGTGAGTCCTCAAGCCCGCCATGCAGTAGCTGTCAACAGCGCCTCAGTTAGAAGGCTGCATAGCCAGCAGCGCCTCAACCGCCGCCTCCTTGTTGTTGGAGGAGGCCTCGAGCACCGACCGCACAACCTCGGCCTCCACGTCGGGGAACATCGCGGACACCTGCCAAAACAGAAGAGGATGTAGAGAGCAATTGTAGTGGAAACAAACATACTGACAGAGTTTCTTGTGCTTGTAAATGTTGGTGCATTTTATTTCATTTGCAGAGCCTTAATGACTTTCGGTCTTCGATTATTTTAAAGCCTTCATACATCGTTTTCGTACAACAGTAAAGGCAATATGAATTCGCGAACTTGTTCACCTTGTCTCTAGTCAATTCCTACTCATCCACATTAGTATCGGTGCAAAGGTAGTTCGTGTAGCATTTCGCAAATTTATATTTTAACGCATAGGTCCTGCAACTCTTAGACATGCTAGATTTGATTTAAATTCAAACTGGTAACCACAATGATAAGTAACAATTCTTTTTTACATGTTCAATGTATCACTGCCGATAAACTTAGTGTCGTGTGTGTCTCTGAACTTAAAACTAGTAGCATATACATGTAGGTATAAATAAATCAACCTACAACGATGGTAATCTCACCCGAGGCAGGCCAAGCAGTCGAATTCCGATATATCCCTAGTCACAGGGCATAAGGGGAATGTGCGAGGTCCCCCTCATTGAACTGGCATCCAACCATCAGGTTAAAAATTTCGCTATAGACTACCGTGATTGATTCCATATTATTAACTCCCTTATAACGTACAGATGAAACTATTCTACACACTTGAGTGCGAACCTCATAAGAATCAATATTTTTCACGCTCTACGGGGGAGTTCACGCGTAAGACCCGCGTGTGAGCTCCGGTGGAGATCGACAACAATGTGCACAAAAATGGTTCGAGACAAGCCGAGACGAGGAGTCTCGAGGGACCCGGGGACTAGAGTTACCCTCCGGGATTCGACGGGCCTATCCTCTTAAGCAGTAAATGCAACGTCAATTATCCAAGTAGTTTTTCTGCCCGTGACGAACCTGTCTTTACTTTCTTCTCACGATCCACAATTTTGTCATGCATAATAATGCTAGTAAATTTGTGCTGGAGTTCCTGTTTGTGATTTTGTGAATAGGTGTTTCTTTCTTCAGTCTGTGCTCGCTCGCGCGCGCGTGCGTGCGTGCACAGATCATATGTAGTTTCTGGGGTTGACCTGGATTGCGTAGCTGTGAACCTTGTGACGCGTTGCTGATGGAATTGATCTAATCCGTGAAGCAGATGACCTTGTACCAATTTCGACGATACCATCTGTGCGCACTGGCGCGCGTGCATATTACTCTTGGAGTTCTGAGTGGTTGGGGGCGGAAATTCGTTTCGTCTGAGTCTTTATCTTACCTGAGTAACTAAATTCTCCGTTTACTTAACTAGACCACGCAGCTGTAAACATTGTGTTGCAATGCTGTCGGAGCAGACTTAGTCCGTGTACCCGTAAACCTTGTACCAGTCCCAACGATGATACCTGTGCGCGCTATGAGGCCCAAATCAAAACCTGTGCGCACTAGCGTGCGTACATATTAACTTGAAGTTTTAAATGATTGGAGGCAAGGATTCGCTCCGTCTGAGTCTTACCTGAATAAATGAAGTGTACTGTGGTTGACCTGGACCGCGTGGCGGTTTAGGTCGTGTTACGTTGCTGTCGGAGCTGACTTTGTCCGTGTCGCCGTAAACCTAGTACTAGTCTCAACAATGCCTATATTACGAATGAAGTTTTAGTTCTAATGATTGGAAGAGGAGATCCGTTTCGTCTAAACGTTTTTCTTGTGCGCACCAGCGTGCGCCTGACACTGCTCAAATTTTCAAAAATTTCTAACTTTAACAGCGTTGTTTTATCTCGCACACAGAGGCGTGCGAGCTCACTTGAATCCATGATCATCGAGCCCTATTAAGACTCGCGTTAAGGCTCTGGTGGAAATGAAAATCAAATCAAAATCAGTTGGAGAATGGAAAGCCAAATTATCCAACAAAAGACCAAATAACCATCAACAGCCTGTGCACATGACACACGTGGATAATTCACAACCATCTAATGAACGTAGAGATGGGCAGACATATCCTTAGTGCCGCTAAGTGGCAATCAGCGCAAACCTTCACTGATGATGTACAACGTTGTGCCTACTCTTTGACTTCACCTGCCGGAAAAGCGAATAGCTTTTGACAAACACACCACGGTGCAAAAAGCAAGCAACTGAGCAGACGGAGTGGTTTTCATACCGCGCAATGTACTTTGACATATTAATAAAAGAGCATAAGAACGAGGATTTATTTGGATAGCTAGGTATGTTAAGTTATCATTTGGTAAATCAAAGTTCCTGAATGGTTCGATTTAATTTGGGCCTCATTTCCATCGGAGAATTTGGAATAATTACAAGTATCGATAACGTAATTGATTCCGCGCACACTTTGCGAACCTCATAAGAATCAATATTCTTCACGCTCTACGGAGGAGCTCACGCGCTAGGCTTGCGTAGGAGCTCCGGTGAAGGTGGACACTTTGATCTGATCAAGCTTACCTGTTTGACGTCCTCGTCAGAGAGGGGAGGTGGCGGGGGTGGGCGAGCTTGCATGGGGGGCTGCTGCGGCATCTGGTAGACTGGAAGCGCTGAAGCATAAGGGGTGACAGTGGGGTAACCCACACCCCCGTAGACTATCATGGGGGGAGGATGAGGGGCGGGGCCAGTCTGAGGAAGAGGACAAGAAAAGTGACTAGAATTAATTAATAGTGAAATTAGTGTCACTATTACATAAATATTGACGCGTATATTTTAGCTATCAATTTATCTGCCATGAACGTGCTAAAAAACTCAGCCTCCAATAACCTGAACGAAGAGCATTTTTACGATAACACCACAGACGCCTAAAGAGTGCACCTCAACGAAAAAGAGACAAAATGAAGCTTAGTAAATGGAAGACAAAGTTTATCAATATGGGAACGCTTTGAAAAATTAGGCTCAGAGCCAGCAAAATACTGTAACTACATAAACGTATAAAAATATGACCTACAAACTTGATAAACAATACCTCCCTTAGTCGAATATTACCCAACATGTGCACAGTTTAGATTAGAATGAGGTTTAGGTAACAGGCTAGAATACAGGTTAGCGACCAGAGTCATCTCACTTCATAGAACATGATGTAGACGGTGCCTCAACTCATAAGCCGTGATTTTATCGATGGTGCTTCACCTAATAGGCCGAAGTAATGTGAATGGTGCCTCACCTCATAGGACGAAGTTAGGTGAATGGTGTATCACCTCATACGCCGTAATTTTGTGGATGATGCCTCACCTCATAGGCCAAAGTTATGTGAATGGTGCCTCACCTCTTAGGCCGTGACTATGTGAATCTTGCCTCACCTCATAAGCCATGATGATGTGGATAGTGCCCTCGATGTCGTCTCCGAGCCGCCCAGAGAGATTGTAGGTCTTGTCGATCACCTCACCCTAGAGAGAGGGCAGCATCACAAGAGGGCGCGAACAACGGGATGGTGACAAATGTCACCATTTGTCACCATCCCGTTGTTTCATAAACATTAATGAAACAATTCGTCAGCGTGATAGTTGCCTCGATTACACCATAGGAGGGGATCGAAACATCAGAGCAAATGTTCTCTATTTTTTCACAACATTTTCGGTTTTGTACATCAATAAAGTGTAACACCCACGTTAATGAGCCTGAAGAAGAGTGTAATTGTTTCGAAAGATAATGTATTCAGAGGCTTACAATTATTTGTGTTACAGCCATTTAGTATACAGAACGAAATATTTTTTTAGCCAACAATGTAACCTAATGTTAATATGACAAATGTTGTATTTACGGTTCTCTGGGAATAGGTTGAAACTTGCATCATCAGTATGTATACTTCTAACAAAATGCATCTACAAAACCAAATAACAGCACAGAACAAATTTATTTTCTATCAAGTACAGATTGGCCGACAACAAGACGCACCTCACGAGCCTCTCGTGCACTCACACACATATCAAACCTTAGTCCTTCTACACTGAAGTGATTCGTCAGGACCCCGCAACACCCGCTTCGGTTCATGACTGAGGTCCGAGATCAGTGTCAGCAGCAAGGCCCAACAGCTTTTTGGGTTTACCGCTCCTGATGTGTAATAAATGATTGGCTCTCCCGATTTACGTCAAATCCGTTCTCAACGAGACGCCAAGGGCAGGAAAGTGCAGCAGACCCTTCACGTCACAGCTCTGCAGAGCCGTAGGTACAACTACGTTCTCATACAACACTCGCTTCGCTTTCATACCCTATGGCCTACACCACATTACAGTCTTCAGTACACCCAACACTTAACGCCCGTCCTTCTCTCTAGACTTTATCTTAGTTTCCACACGTGCAGTCTTCTCCACATGCGCGCCCAGGTACTTGGAACACTGACGTTTCTCCAATAATTTTACTTAACGGACACTGATTCCTCAAACACCTAGTTAGTTAGCTTTCGCTTGAACTTTCCACTCACACACTCTACAGAACATCTTATTACTTTACTTTTACTCAAACTTTCTCTTCTCACACACTCTACCAAACTTCACCACTAGTCTAGATAAAACTTCACTTCCGAACCTGCCACCTGTGGCCGTATCACCCGCTAACAGTAACCGACGCAACTGCCACCTCCGCCCATTTGCTCTTAACAACTTTAAACCTCGACTCAATATCCTCGTGTTCACCTCCCGACCGCTTCATCCATGAATATTGATTAAACAGCCAAAAAAAAAAACTTTTTCTCCGTCCCACTTTAGTTGAGAACCAAACATTCTCCTCGCTCCCAACTCACTCATGTTCTGCTGCTAACATAGTCATTCTGGACCACACTTTATATACATCTCCCTCCACTGCATCTTGACGCAACACACTCCACAACGCCTCCTTGTCGATTGTCGACCCTACCGTAGGCCTTTTACAGATCTATGAAAATTGAGAATGTAGGGTTTCCCTTCGCAATGTACTACTCTCAGACTCCCATCACAGCTGAAATCTGACCTGCACACACTACCACTAACAAAGCCACACTGTTTGATTATTGCACCATCTGTACTAGTTCTGATCCTCATGATTGGCACTCTCACGTACAACATACCCACCTAGCAAAACAAACTAATACCTCTTGAGCTGCTGCAATAATTTATATCTTCTCTGCCCTTGTACGACGGACCAGTACAAACACTGAGGCACTCAATCGGCACCACGCTGACATTAAACACAGATTTAGTGACCTCACTTATTATAATTACCGTTACTACACACCTCTTCAAGCACTCGGTGGCAACGCACACACAGGGCCTTTCTCTGCTCTCAAAGCAGACATCCGTGCACCTCTAATCGTATCATCAACGTCAACGAATCGTGGCAATCGTACCAGCGTAGACTGGGGAATGCCCCTTCCGATCTCTGCCTGCAATGCCGGGACTCGTCCGATACGGTCGAGCACTTCATGACCTCGTGCCCTGGCGTCGCACTCTGCTGATTCGACCATAATATCACATCGTTAGCGAACGTGATTTATGAGAACGATATCGAGACGCATCAACTTCCTCTGAGATGTAGGCATAATATATATGCTTGCACCTGCTGAAACACTCCCAACATGCACATGTTGATGGGTTCCCGGACTTACAGCTGTGTGCCGGCTATGGCTCATCCATCGCAGGGAAAGTTGGCGTTGAGCAACAACAAAGACAGCAACAACGTCAACCTCTTTAACAGCCTCAACATTCGACAGCTCTTCAAAATACTCATCCCACCCCTTCCGTACATCACCATTCTCCGACGACAATCGACCGTTTACATCTTTCATCACATCTTCCTTCCCCACCTTTAACAAAATGTCTTCTCGTTCTCTTCAAAATTCTTGCACAAACGCTTACCCCACCTAGCGTCAGCATCCTGCTTTGCTCTGCTCACCAGACGCTTCACTCTCTTCTCTTCACTCATCAACTATCAGAGGCTGCTCCCGCCCTCTCCTTCAAACACTCCTCAAAAGCGACACCGCCATTTACGCCTCATCCTTCCACACTCTCAACACTTCCTGCTACACCAGCCAGCACGGCGCACTCCACACACATTTCTCGCACATTTCAACATCGCATCTCTGCATGTCTCCCATTTTTACACAACTTATCCCAGGCCTTGCTCCCTCAGAGAGTAATATTCCTTCATCAATGCCTGCTGGAACTCTTTGGCCCCTCTCTCTCGCTTTTTCTCCTTCCGACCATGCTGGACACCTAATCGTTATATTATATATAATAAAGATTGAGTGTTAGCTAATTGTGTACGCACAACTTATTACATACCAGCATTCTGTTTGAAGTCAATTGCGTCTCGGGCAATACCATTTATATCATAATGCAACACTCCGATTTGCAAGGAAGGCGCATGCAGACGAGACGAAACTGAATCATCACACGACTCTCAAGGCTCAAATCAAATCAAACGCATTCAATCAAGTGAAATCGATCAAATTTATGATGTGGAGGGTTCATCTGCGCTTGTGGGTTTAGCTGAATTGATAGTTAGACGGTTTTCATTTCTGGTCTAGTGTTGTACGTGGTATGCCAATAGTGGGCGTTAATTTAGTTTTTTATATTATTTGTCTCACGATCGTTATTCTTAGCTAACTACTGCGCGCAGCTGCACCTGTCTCATTGGTTCCTTCGCATCCTTCTTACTTTTCTGAGGAGGCTACAAAGGTGAGACCAGATTGTTATTCCCTTCAGGCAAACGAATGGCTAACGCTGTTAAACCAACCTAAGATTCAACATGAGGACAGTGAAGGGTCTTACATTAGCAAGTTCCGGCGGCAGAGGTATGGTGACCCAAGCGATGCGCTCATCATCGGTCAGCGTACGCTCGTCGTACACCTCCATATGGAAGCTGGTGAAGCTCTTGGGAAGCTGGTAACTGCAACGAAAAAACAGCCGGTGAAGCTCTTGGATTTGATTTGATCTTCCGTTCCACCAGAGTCTCAACAGGCTCCCCCGTAGGACTAGACGGTCATGGATTCCAGTAGGCTCGCACGCCTCAGTGCGCGAGAAAAAATGCTTTTAAAGTTCGAAAATTGTGAAAATTTTAGCAATGTCGGACGCACGCTAGTGCGCTTGAGAAAAACGCTAAGACGAAACGGACTTCCGCTTCCAATCCTTTAAAACTTCAAGAGTAATATGTACGCACCCTAGTACGTACAGGTAGCATCGTCAAGACAAGTACAAGGTCCATGGCTGCACGGACAAAGTCAGCTCCTACAGCAACGCAACAAGACCGCCACGCTGTCCAGGTAGACCACAGTACACTTCATTTATTCAGGTAAGACTCAGACGGAACGAATCCTCGTCTCCAATCATTTAGAACTTCAAGAGTAATATGTACGAACGCCAGTGCACACAGGTATCATCGTTGGGATTGGTACAAGGTTTACGGCTACACGGACTAAGTGAGCTCCTACAGCAACGCAACACAATGTTTACAGCTACGCGGTCTAGTTAAGTAGAGGTACAATTTAGTTATTCAGGTAAGATAAAGACTCAGATGAAACTAATCTTCGACTCCAAGAGTAATATGCACGCGCGCCAGCGCGCACAGATAGTAGCGTCGAAATTGGTACAAGGTCATTGGCTTCACGGATTAGATCAACTCCAACCGCAACACGTCACAAGGTTTACAGCTACGCAGTCCAGGTCAACCCCAGAAACGACATATAGTTTGTGCACGCGCGAGCGACAACAGACTGAAAAAAACACCCATTTACAAAATCACCAACAGAAACTCCCGCACAAATTCACTAGCATTGTTATACAGATACAGGCACTAGGCCGCATCCCCCCGATAGGGGGGTGGCCGACGGCAAAAGCGCACCTCACACCCTCATACGCTCACACTCACACAACTTAGCTCTTTTGTGCTGAAAGGTCTGGCCGGTACCCCTGCAACATACACTCTGAGTCACGAGTGCAGTCCGAGGATCGGTCGTCAGCAGCAGGGCCCGACAGTTTTCACTGGTTTACCCCCGCCGCGTCATAATGCCCCCCCCTCCCACAATCTCAACAACGGGATGCCAAGGGCGGGAAAGCACATCAGAGCAGCGTCAAAATCAACCGTTCATTGCGCGCTCTCTCGCCACCTCCACATTCATGTCTCTCCTTCCTAACGCCTGCTTCACACCATCCATCCACGCAAACTTCGGTCTACCTTTAGGCCTGCGATCACTCGCCTCCGCATTCATAACCCTTTTCACCTATCTCCATTCATCCATTCTCTCCATGTGCCCAAACCATCTCAGAACACGCGAATCCACTCTCTCCTCCAACTTCTTTACCATCCCTGTTCTGATTCGAACCACGTCGTTGGTGATTCGGTCTCTCAGCGTTACTCCAGCTATGCTCCTTAAACATTTCATCTCGAAAACATTCAACCTTGTTCTCTATTCTGCTTTAACCCCCCCACCCCAAGTTTCAGCTCCGTAGAGCACAGTTGGGACAACACCCTCGTACAGCCCTCTCATTGATTCCATCCCCAACGTTCTACAGCTCATTGCACTGTTTAGTGCACCTAACACTTTACATCCCTCCTTCACTTGCGCCTTCACTTCAGTTTCCACTAGTTCAGTTATCTCCACATGTGAGCCCAGATACTTAAAACAATGAACTTCCTCCAAGAGCTCTCCATTTAGGGTGACACTAATTTTGCTCGCATCGACAGTCCTCGAACATCTCATTACTTTACTCTAACCCACGTTCACTCGAAGCTTCTCCTGTTACACACTCTACCAAACTCAGACACTAGCCTACATAGTTTCTCCTCTGAATCTGCAACCAGGGCCGTATCATCAGCAAATAGCAACTGCTCAACTCCGCCCATTCGCTTCCAACAGTTTCAAGCCACGACCCAGCACACTCACGTTCACCTCCCTGACCACTTCATCCACATAGAGGTTGAACAGCCAGGGAGACATCACGCAGCCTTGTCTCAGTCTCACTTTCACTGTGAACCAATCACTCACCTCGCTTCCCACTCTGACACATGCTCGGCTGCCAGCATAGAAACTCTGCATCGCTTTCAACAGATGTCCGCCCACTCCATACAAACGCAACACCCTCCATAGCGCTTCCCTGTCAATCCTGTCGTATGCCTTCTCCAGATCAATGAAGGCCCAGAACACATCCTTCCCTTTGGCAAGGTACTTCTCACAGACCTGTCTCACTGCAAAAATCGGATCGGTACACCCTCTACCACTCCTAAAGCCACACTGTTCCTCTCCAATTGCGCATTCCGTACAGTCTCTAATTCTTTTGATCAGCACTCTCCCATATAACTTACCAACCACACAACAGAATGATACCTCTCGAGTTGCAGCATTCATTTCTATCTCCGTTGCCCTTATATAGAGGAACAATGCAGGCTCTGCGCCACTCAATGGGTACCACGCCTGTCACAAAACACAAGTTCAGTAACCACATCAACCATTCAACAATCGTTGCTCTACCTTCCTTCAGGCACTCGGTCGCAATGCCATCCAAACCAGGGGCTTTCTTTGCTTTCATCACCTCCACCGCCTCCTGCACCTCTTCCCTGGTAATGTCCGCCACAAGTCTTTCTCTCAAAACTGGCATCCGAGCACCACCACCCACAGCAACAATGTCAGCCTCTCTGTCCTCCTCGACATTCAACAACTCATCAAAATACTCGGCCCACCTCTTCCGTACATCACCACTTTCCAATAACAACTGGCCATTTTCATCTTTCACCACTTCCTCTTTTCCGGTCTCTCCCTTTCTCACACTCTCCACCTCTTTCCAGAATATCTTTTTGTTCTCAAAATTCTGGCATAACCGTCTGACCCACCGTGCATCAGCGTCCCTTTTGGCTCTCCTCCCCACCCGCTTCACCTCGCTTCTCCTCTCTTTGTAGCTTTCATAAGCCACCACCGACTTCACCTGCAACCACTCTTCAAACGTTATTATACATCAAAAAATTGTGGATCGTGAAGAAGAAAATAAGGGCAGGTTCGTCACGGGCAGAAAAACTGCTCGGATTGATTCGCACTCATGTTTAAGGGGATATGGTGGGGAGAGGGGGGCAGAGGTCCCTTGGGTCCCAATAGAGCCCAACGAATCTCTGAGGGTAACTCAAAAGTCCCCCGGATCTTCCCGAGCCCCTCGGTTCCCTCGAGACTCCTTGCCCCAGCTCATCTTGGCTTGTCTCGAATCATTTCGGCCAGTCTCGGCTCGTCGCGACCATCTCGACTAGCCTCAACATGTTTCGACTGATCTCGACGCGGCTCTCCTTCTCTGCGCTAGTAATCACAAAAATGTTCACTCAAGCATTTTAGGGTGGGAATGGGGTGGCAGAGGTGTCTCGGGTCCCAAAAGAGCCCGACGAATCCCGGAAGGTGTCCCAAGTCCCCCGGGTCCGTCGAGCTCCCCGGGTCCCCTCGTCTCAGCACATCTCAGCTTGTCTCGAATCATTACGGCCAGTCTCGGCTCGTCGCGACCAACTCGACTCGCCTCAACATGTTTCGACTGATCTCGACGCACCTCGACCAGCCTCGACGCGACCCTCGCCCTCTGTGCCAGTATTCCGCGGACTGTAATATTTAACTTTTCTACTCAAGCATTTCACATATACACATTTTTCTGCGTATGGGTTTTACAGCGTGGGGAGAAGGAAACAGGGGTCCCGTGGTTCAGAGGGGCCTAAAGCGAGTCCCAAAGTTCCTCAAGGGTGTCCCAAAGGGCCCCGGAAGGGTCCAAGTGGGTCCCCCTAAATCCTCCTGGTCTTATGAAACCCCCGGGGTCCCTTGAGTCCCACGAGTACCCCCCATTCTCGGGTCACCTGGTCAAAACCAGCCTCGGTTCGTCTCGACTCGTCGCCTCGCCAGTCGACTTTGTCTCCACTCGCCTCAACCTGCCTCGTCCGCTCCACGCACAGTGCCATTCAAGACTTTCACTCTCCAAAATCAACATCAACATCATTTCACCATTTAGCCATCAAAACGCCTAGCTGCGCTCGAACATTTATTAGGCGCCCGGAAGTGCGCAAATTCTCCCACCGAAGGTTGGACTAGACTAACTAACACACCGCTTAGTCCACCTAGGGCCCCTGCGGACGTCTAACGCTACATACTTATATATAAGTAATCCAAAATTGATCACTAAGAAAAAAAGCACGGATAAATAATTGAGCAAACGAAACAAGAAATAGTAAAATAATAAAATAAAGTGTTAATGATCTATAAAATGATTAATCATCCATCCACCCCAAAGAAGCTCTTGGAAAGCTGGTAACTGCAACGAAAGAACTAGGCGTCCTAGAAGGAACCCACGAGTGCCGGGCAGACTGTCGCAAGATAGAGTCCTCGCGGTGACGGCGTCAGGACGTCGTACATTCGGACGATGTTCTCTATTCACGTCGTCGTCGCTGGTGTCAGCGTGGATGCGTCCTGTGTGCTGCCCGGGCTCCTGGTCCACCAACAAAACACCTGACACCAGAGCCACAACGCAGCAACAATTTTCTTCTAGGGGAAGTGAACCAACATAGGTGTTACTTCCTCTTTTTCTCCTCTAAGCCGGTGTCATAGAAACCAACACAGGTCCCAACGCATACCCATGTCCCACCTGCGGGTGCCCTTACATGCGCCGCGTTGGCGCGATCCAGTGCAGCTGTGGTGCATGGACACACTACACAAAACAATGCTCTGGTGCCCACAACAATAGAAACATGCCATATCGGCGGCAATGCATCAACTGCCACCCAACCCACAGCATTATTATAGAACTTAACAATACAGTCCCCCTGCACCAGCACCCGATATCACTCCACTACTGAGTGCTCTCTCTCTCTCCTGTGCTTCCGGTGGCCTCGCCGGAAGCAAGAACTTTCTCAAGGATTTAAGCAAAATACAAATGCCTGCACCGGCTAAAATACTCCCAACATGTTCATGTCAGTGAGTACTCGGACATCGGGCTGTGCGCGGCTGTGGCTCCTTCATTATGAATGTTGCACGTGCCAAAATAACTTGTGATTTTGATTTGATTTGATTTGGTCCTCATTTCCACCAGAGCCTCAACGTGAGTCATAATAGGCTCCCCCGTAGGGCTCGACGATCATTGATTGAAGCAGGCTCGCACGCGTAAGTGTGCGAGGAAAAAACAAAACAACGCTTTCAACGTTAGAAAAAAGTGAAAGTTTTAGCAATAACAGACGCACGCTGGTGCGCCAAAGAAAAAACGCTTACTCGAAA
>SDVV010011118.1:0-15971 GCA_016164225.1 Gammarus roeselii
TATACATATATGTCTAAATGTCTATCCAAACATTCCCGTAAAGCTTGAGTCTTTCGCACTGCGTGAGAAACAGTGTAGGTCTGTCAACCCTAGCTTAGATTGCACATTGGGAAACCTTTCCTTTATGAATTTCCTATCACTTTCCTAAGTGTTTCTTTCAGCAACCAGCAGTTTGTCCCCATATCAGATTACTTGACTGAAAGACGTTGACAAGTGTATGTCATTTGGGCCTGCCTGTTAAAATCAGCAAGCCAGCAATTTGTGACCAGGATCCGATAACGAGGAGGGGCCGTGTTTCACTCTCATAACGCATGGTAACCTTGTAGTTGCAAGGGATTAGGAGAGGAGTCTATGTTATGCCATAACGCCTAAATTCACTTGTATGCCAATGAGGGTCAAGGATTTGGAGTAACACGCCCTCTCAGAGTGACTAAACTGTAGAGTGGTTCCCTTATTGGAGGATCATTCATACACATAAATCAAGGCAAACCCCTTTGGGGAGATTTCTAAGTTATTCGGGTAGTGATTGGGAGGTGATTGGGACATCACACTACGTAACGGAACAGCACTGGAGGAGGGTGGGTGTTCTGTTCTGTATGTTATGTCTGCTCTGTTCTGTTTGGTTCTGTTCGTTATGTTTGCTCTGTTCTCTTCACTGTTCTGTCACTGCGCTTCTCTAATTGAACTTCACTCAAATTATTGTACATATATATCCATCTTATCACAATCATTATTCAAGCTTGTTAGAGAATTACCCTGTTTGCATGTTGTTTTATAACTCAAAATAATAGGATAAAAATATCTTGTTATCATTCAACCTTGCTCCACCTATAATGCATTTCAACAACCTTTAAAGCAAAGTTTATAACATCAGCGTCATTGTTTTGCCGTGCTTTTGCAGTTTTGGCATGGACATTAGTGCCTCCTGTCTTGCTCTGCACTCTGGCTGTGCTGGCTTGTTGAGCAGTCATGAGGCCACCCAGGTGAGATACCTCTGATACGGTACATGGAGCGTGGTTCTAATCACAATGTCAGTCTTGTGGTTCAGGGAGGTGCTGCAACACTAAATGTACCAAACACATATCAAGCACTTGATGACCCTAAAAAATAGCCAAAATGAAAAATGGGGAATTTAAATAACCTAAACTAACTTTTTATTGAATGAATAAAAATTTAGATACTGCTTTTATATTAATACTACCAAAAATTCTCCCCAAGTTATGTAGTAACAAACAAAAAAAATGCAAATGTCAGGCTGACACATGTGCCTGACATACAGCTTGGTACCATTACTTACTTACTTATCTATGGAGATTGGCTTTGAGCCGCGCCTTGGTATTGGCATATCTCCGGGTTTGGAGAGTGTGAAGGAGGATAGAGTGGGAGAGGTGATTTGTTGAGGGTAAAATATGGCAGGAAAAGTTAGAAGACACTGAGGGGTTATAGTCCTAGTCTGCTGCTCAAGTCTCTGTTCCATGCACTCTCATTCATGCTCTCCACTCACTCAAGTCTCTCACCTCCCCAGTCAGGTTTTCATACAGTGTAGGGTGAGATACCATATGGACCTCTGCAGGGATTGCTGGTTGGACCTCCAGTACCCTATTCCTCACCCTTTGGGTCCATGCCATCTCCAAAAACACTTTCATTGCCTCTGTCACACATAGTTTCTTCTTATTAGGACTATCTCTACGATGATCGTGATATATGTTGTACAACCGTTATTCTCCATTTGGTGAATCCCTTCATTCTGAGATTATAATTTGCATATGCATTAGAAAATTCTCTCATTTTCCCTCACAGTCTCACGTAGCCCAACAATAGTGACCTAGCGACACCAACAACGCATAAACTGCTTCTGAATCATCCCGGTCATATTTCAAGTCATGGGGTTGGAAAAACACTCAAATTATCTTATAGGAACTTATATGCATTTGACGTCGAGCCTCCTGCGTGCCATCTATTTTTTTTCAACAACAATGGCCAATCAATTTATCCTGCACTCTCGTGACATTATGCAACCAAGGATCAGTTGTGGCGCTGAATTGTGGTTGTAACCGTTCTCTATCTAATAATACCAATTTATTGTCCGCATGAAATAATTCCAGTTGTCAATCGTCATTGTAAAAACGAAAAAACTCATATGAATCACAATTTCAATTAAAAAAACTTACTGCTTAACCGTTCAATCATTTTCTTAACTCATTTTTTAATTAAACTCATGTGTCATAGGTACAATTTTGAGACCCTTATTTACCCATCATTACCCCCATCCCATCAGACATCTTAAACACACACACCTGCAGTCTGATGGTATCCAAGTGTACGATAGCACCATATTTCATTGGGGTATGGCTAACAAACCTCAGGAACTTTTCAAAAATTGATTTCTGTCATTAATTTGTTGGTTAATGACTGCCGATCCCAGGAGACCATTACCTAACACAAGCATGAGTTGGTATTACACACTAGGAGAATACACACCCAGAGGTGACCCTTCTTTGTCAAGTCTTTATTGGAGGAAACAAATATAGAGTAGTTTAACCTTACGATAAGACCCATGTAAAGGTAATTTGGTATTAGAGTGTAGATTTAAGATTGCCTTACATTTCTGTTAGGAGGAAATGTAACTGGGTAGTTCTCTGGAGACGTAGTGTATAAGATGGTCTGCGTTGTCATTTTAACATTTATTAACAAATTCTGGAGGAAAATATAAGGGCTTCCTAAAAAATACATAGGCAGAGCCATTGTTTGTGAGAAATAAATTAGTCAGCGTCACGTGCATTCTTGATTTCCTGGATGATACATAAATTTTATGACAACGATAGGTGCTCTAAGAGATGTAAACTCAGGTGAGAGGTAAGATAAACAAACTGTATACTCAGGTGAGATGAATGAAGTATAGAATCAGGTGAGATGAATAAACTGTGTATTCAAGCAAGATGGTTTTTCAATTTGATTTTGGCCTCATTTCCACCGGAGCCTCATTGCAATTCATAACAGGTTCACCCGTAGGGCTCAACGATTATGAATTCCAGTAAGTGTGCGAGAAAAATAACGTAGTCAAACTTAGAAAAAATTGAAATTCCAGTCGTGTCAGACGCACGCTGGTGCGCACAAGAAAACCGTTTAGACAGAACGGATCTCCGCTTTTAATTATTTAGAACTCCAAGAGTAATATGCATGCACGCTCGTGCTACAGGTAGCATCGTCGAGACTGGCACAAGGTTCAAGGCTTCACGCAAAAAGTAAGCTCCGACAGCAACGCATCACAATACTTACAGAAATGCGATCTAGTGCAGTCACAGTTCCATTTATTTATTCAGGTAAGATAAAGACTCAAACGAAACGAATCCTCGCCTCCAACCCCTCAGAAGATCTTGAGTATGGTCCGTGCACGTGCGAGCAAGTACAGAATGAAAAAACACTTATTCACAAATCGCAAACAGGAACTCTCGCACAAATATATTAACAATATTTTAGATGACCAAATTGTGGATTGTGAAGAGGAAAGAGAGGGTAGGCTCATCATGGGCTGAAAAACTGCTCAGATTATTGACATCACACTTATTGTTTAGGAGGATGTGGTGTAGGGGGAGGCAGAGGTCCTTCGGGTCCCAAAAAAGCCCGATTGGTCATGGAGGGTTGCCCAAGTCTCCAAGGTCCATCAAGCTCCTCAGGTCCCTTGTCTCAGCTCACCTCGGCTTTTCTTGAATTATTTCGGCCAGTCTCGACTCGTCGCGCCCAACTTGACTCGCCTCAATGTGTTTATACAGATACCGACGCATCTCGACCGCCTCGATGGGGTTCTCCTCTACTGCGCCAGTAATCCTGTGGAATACAATCACTAATTATTATACTCAAGCATTTTAGGTGAGAGCAGGGTAGGGAAGGGGCATAGGTCTCTTGAGTCTTAAAAAATCCCCATGAGTCCAGGAGGGTAACCGAAGTCCCCCGAGCTCCCCAGGTCCCTCGAGTCTCCTCGTATCAGTTCATTTTGGCCAGTCTTGACTTGTCGCCCCTTATTCGACTAGCCTCAACGTGTTTTGGCTGATTTCGACGTACCTCGACTAGCCTCGACATGGCTTGCCAGTAATCCGTAGACTCTAATACCTTTTTTTAGGCATTTCACATATATATACACTTTTCTGTGCATGGGTTTTACAGCGTGGGGAGGGAAAGCAGATGTCCCAGGGTTCAGAGGGTCCTCATGAGGGTCCCAAAGTTTCTCAAGGTTTGATTTTATTTAAGCCTCATGGGTGTTGCAAAGGGCTCAATATTTTGATTTGATTTAGGTCTCATTTCCAACGGAGCCTCAAGGTGAGTCAAAAATGGCTCCCCCGTAGGGTCGCCCCGTAGGGGTCGATGATCATGAATTCCAGTAGGCTGGCACACCTCTGCGTGTGAGAAAAACAACGTTGTTAAAGTTAGAACAATTTGAAAAATTGTCGTGTCAGACTCACGCTGGTGCGCACAAGAAAAACATTTAGACGAAACGGATCTCCGCCAGCAATCAGTTAGAATTCCATACGTAATATGTACGCACGCTAGCGCGTACTGGTAGCATCGTCGAGAATGGTACAAAGTTTATGGCTACACAGACGAAGTCTGCTCTGACAGCAATGCAACACAATGTTTACAGCTACGCGGTCTATGGTGATTGTAGTACACATTATTTTTTCAGATAAGACTCAGACGAAACGAATTACCACTTCCAATCATTTATAACTTCAAGAGTAATATGTACGCACGCCAGTGCGCACAGATAGTATCGTCAAAATTGGCACAAGACCTACATCTTCACGGATAGATCAATTCCAACAGCTACGCATCACAAGATTTACAACCACGCGGTCTAAATCAACTACAGAACACCTCCGCAACACACAAAATTTCCAACTACGCTGGTTAAGTCGGTTACAGAAATTACATATGGTCCGTGCACGCGTCACCGAGCACAGCTTGAATTGCGGATCGTAAAGAGGAAAGAGAGGGTAGGTTCATCGTTGGCTGAAAAACTGCTCAAATTATTGACATCACACTTATTGTTTAAGAGGATAGGGTGGGAGCGGGATGGAGAGGGGCAAAGGCCCCTTGGGTCTGAAAAGAGCCCGACGGGTCCCGGAGGGTAACCCAAGTCTTTCGGGTAACCCAAGTCCCCCGGCTTTCACGAGCTCCCGGGTCCCTCGAGTTCCCTCGTCTCAGCTCATCTCGGCTTGTCTCGACTCATTTCGGTCATACTCGACTCATCGCACCCAACTCGAGTCGCCTCAACATGTTTCAACTGATCTCGACCAGCCTCGACCCGGTTCGCCCCCTCTGCGTCAGCAATCCTCGGGGCTGTAATAATTAATTTTTGTACATTAGCACTTCAGGGTGGGAACGGCTGATCTTGGGTCCCAAAAGAACCCGATGGGTCCCGGAGGGTAACCCAAGTCTCTCGAGCTCCCCGGGTCCTTCGAG
Organism: Gammarus roeselii; assembly: GCA_016164225.1. Taxonomy (NCBI): domain Eukaryota; kingdom Metazoa; phylum Arthropoda; class Malacostraca; order Amphipoda; family Gammaridae; genus Gammarus; species Gammarus roeselii. Next base: position 5,461 of record SDVV010011118.1, read on the forward strand.
TCTCCTCGTCTCAGCTCATCTCGGCTTGTCTCAAGTCATTTCAGCCAGTCTCGGCTCGTCGCACCCGACTCGACTCACCTCAACGTGTTTCGACTGATCTCGACGTACCTCGACCAGCCTCGACGTGGCTCTCCCCCTCTGTGCCAGTAATCTGGGGACTGTAATAGCTAATTGTTCTACTCTAGCATTTAACATACATATATTTTTATATGTATAAGTTTTATAACGTGGGAAGGGGGAAACAAGGGTCCAGGGTTCAGAAAAGCCTCAAGCGGGTCTTAAAATTTCTCAAGAGGGTCCCAAAGGGTCTCAAGGGTGTCCCAAAAGACCCAAAAAGGCCCAATTGAGTCCCCCTAAATCCTCCTGGTCTTCCGAGTCCCCCGGCTTTCTTAAACCACAGGGTTCTTCGAGTCCTGCGGGTCTCACGAGTACCCTCCGTTCCCCGGGTCACCTAGTCTCGACCAGCCTCGGTTTGTCTCGACTCATTGCCTCCATAGTACACTCGTCTCCACTCGCCTCAACCTGCCTCGACTCGCCTCGCCCCACTCACGCACAGTGCCATTTAAGACTTTCACACTTAAGGATCAGCATAAACATCACTTCATCATTTAACCGTCAAACGCCTAGCTGTGCTCGGATATTTATTAGGCGCCCGGGAGACTGCAAATTCTCCCACCGTAGGTTGGACTGACTAACACACCGCAAAGTCCACTTAGGACTCATGCGGGCGTCTAATGATACGTAATTAAATAACCAATCCAACTTGAACACCACGAAAAAATTGCACATATAGATAATAGAGAACACGAAATAAATAATAAGACACTAGAATAATGAATTAACGATCTATAAAATGAATAATCATACATCCGCCCCAACGTTTCACTAAGTATTGTACTATTGTTCATTTCGAATGCAGATCACGCTCTGACATGATGGTCTGGAGTGGTCGTTTGGCTTGCAAGAACTTTCGTGGTGTTCGTGTCTTGGAGTTCGCCCAGGGATCCTAGATTGAGAGCGTTAGCGGGAGCGTCCGCTTTGTGTTGAACGTGATCTTCTAGAAGTACTGAGTTCACGGTTGTGAGTGCTCTTGTAGATAAGGGCAACGAGGGTGTCTGCTCCTTGCAGTAGCTTCTATATCTTTTCATGCTGTGTGGTTGACTAAGTAGTAGCTAGTGAGATATTTTGGTCCTCTAAGGTGCATCGTTGATTAGTGATTTCGGGCATTAGTTCTTTCGTTGGAGATTTTCAACGCATCCTCACGCAGACGATAATCGTACTCGCTGGGCATGTGAACTGAGGGTTGGATGCCTTGTTTTTTGGTTTTAACTGAACGTGGTCTCAATCAAGACGTACCGAAGCCGTTCTAAGGTCTGATCATGACGAGCTGTTAGAAATGTGAAGGACGTCTAAGCCGGCATTCTAGAGTCAATTTTGGTGGGGCAGGGGCGGGGGTCAGCCGCGCAAAACGTGCAATCTAGAGTCAATGGCGGAACTGGTTTGGCGCGTGAGTCTTCTAACAGGCGGAGGGGGGCGGGAAGGGGTGGATGGAAGGAGGGGAGGTCATCAGGCTGGATGCCTGGCTCGTGGGCTAGAACATTTTAATTTATATTCTATTTATGATGTTTATTGTATTTAAACATGTTTTTTGTTCTTTAGATGGTTGTAATGGGGTATAATTGGTCACTAACTGTTGCTCGTTATATATATTTATTCGATTCTGGTAGGAATATTGTCATACCACTATTCTGGAGGGGTGGGGTGTAGAGATCCCCTAGGCAGAAAGTTATTTGTTATTTGTCTTATCAGTTATTTCCGTGGCATGATTGCTATGTTTTAGTGTATGTATCGTTATATATTTATGTCTGGATTACAATTCTATACATTTTTCTGTACAGATATGTTTGTATTCTTATCTAATTGGGGGTATAATTGACTCATTCGGAAGTTGGTTGGATGCTAGATATTGAATTTAGGCAATGTTCTGTGTATTTTCCAGTCGTTTATTTCATATGTATATGATATCTATAGGTAGTTGGCAACTTGATGTTTTTATCTTGGGTTGATGCAGCAGCTTCATTGCGAGAATCTATCTACCCGATAACGCATTATCCAGGTTTGAACCAGATATATCGGTGTTCCATGGACGCGGTGTTCCAATGGTGACAGTACCTGAACAATATGGATTTACTGTAAGTTATTATAATGTGTTATGTATACTTAGTAATGTTCGGTTGATTTATGTAGAATTTGTAGTGTTTTTGGTATTGCGAATAATTATCTCATACAGTTACATAAATTTTTAGGATACTTCAAGTTTGCATCTTCCATGAAGCACACTATTTCAGTCATATTTGGTCGGTTTTCGCATAATTTTGGTATTCTATATGTATATATGACATTCTGTTACTATTAGGCCGTGGTTACTTTAGTAAAAGAAATGGTAATTTAACCCTGTTTTGGATTGATGTAGCAGCTTCGTTACGAGATTCTGTATACTCCATAACGCATTATCCAGGTTTGAACCAGATATTTCGGTGTTACCATGTTCAAAATGTTTCGTTATCAAGCGTACGTAGACGGTTCGGGTAGTCTTATCTCGATTTTTTGTATAGCGAGTATCGGTTGGAAGCCCTATAGCGTATGTACGTGTACATGAGGTAAAAAAATTTTATAACAAAATTTGTAGTTCAAAATTGCAATAAAATGTCATATTTTCGAGGGATAACAGAGCCAAGTCGGTCTATTGAAATGATAACTTGGATACTAAAGTAAGGTACACGTACATACGCTTGAATATACACATGCACAAGCACATAGTCAACGATGTGATACTGCTGAGGAAGGATAGAGTATAGCTAGCTTGATTTGGCGTTCTTTCAATAATAGTGGAGGAATGGGGGTGTGCTTACTAAATTTGCAGAAAACAGATAAAGTTGAATAAAGATATATTGACAAGTAATTTATAACATCATCTAAACAGAGTCATGGTCCAGATTATAAAACTAATAAAGTTGAATATGAAAATAATAGGTGTACGACGATAGATGGTGTAGTGCCAGGAGATGTTGAAGAAAAAGTAAGAAAACCCAGTGTGAGACCATGTGTCCGTTTGTGTAAGGCTGGTGACGCATATGAAAAACATTCAAACAAACTACGTTTAAAAATGAGCGATATTTGCTAACGATATAGGCAGATAGTGACCACGAAGTAAAAAGAACTATATGTAAGTGATATAAAGAACCGGGTGGAGAGCTTCATATGTATAAAGTATAAATCGATGATGGAATAACTTACGAAAGCATGGTTTAACTAGATCATGTTAGGTTGGGTTGAATGCAAGTAACAAGTGAAAGTGATGAAAAATTTGTGTCAAATTAAAAAGTAATATGAATTACCAAAAACATTCAAACAATCCACGTTTAAAAGGGGGTCTTTGCTCCATCAAAATTGAAAGAGTGAATTCAAACTGCAACTGAGCGATCAAAATATAGAGTCAAGTGGAGTTTTTTTTATGTATAAATCCTAAATCAAAAACTGAATATCATACGTGAGCACGAAAAATCTCGAACGATGACACATAATTCTTTGTTAGGTTGACCAGTGGAAGCTATAACAAGAGTGCCATCTAATAACACCACCGAGTCCCAACTAGAAATTTGGAATAATACCGACTTTGAAATACAGTACATGGGAATAGTCGAACGATACTCATACATAAATCTCACAAAAAAATATTAATAAGAAATACCTATAACAATAAGAAATGACATAATATACTTATGAAATAATGGATGAAAAATGCTAAAGCAAAATTGGAAGAGTGTATTCGAACTGCTAATAATTGATAAAAATGCAGAGCTAAATGGATATGTATAGAGCATAAATCACTGAAAGTAATATCTTACATATGCATAAAGAGTTGAATATAATTACAGAATTCTTGGTTAAAATAGGGTAGGTAAGGTTGGGTGTGCATAGCATAAAGGCACACACACACACACCTACACAAACGCATGAAAATTGCAGACTCATGGCAAAAATGCTATATATGATGATGTTGGCGTGGGTCTCTTACAAGTAGAGAAAAGTGCTCCTAAACGTGCCCTGTGAAGGAATAAGATAGAGCATAATTAGCGGTGGGTCAGGGGTTGACCGGAGTCAACGGCGTAAAGGGTAGCGGAAGGCGGGCAGCGCGGAGGAAACGGAAGTGAATGACTCATACGGATGAACGGACAGCTTATATATAATATATTTAATATAATATACATATAGGTATTTGCATTTCAATGCTGGGCATACTGTATTGCAATCCCATTGCATGTCATGTTGCATATATGCATTTTCAATGCCAGTCCTCTGAATGCTTAGGGGCATTGATAACATACATTTAGAAGATAATTTTTATTGATAATAAATCAAACAATTACATAATAATTTACGAGTAGTATTAACGGTTAAAATTCCACACAATTCCTGCTTGCATGAATGTTGATTTTCGGACACGTTTATAAGGAATTTTTCATCCTTAGTATCATTCCTACGTCGTTCGCTGTTGGAGAACCGCTCGATTATCATTTTGACGGGTATATTTTTGCATAGATAATACGCAAAGTAGATGCAGTAGGCTCCACAGACCAACGATTGATCCCTTTGGATTGGTTTCTGTAGTACAAGTTGTATTTTTGCATGAGTATTATAATAAGATGACATATTTCTTCCATATAGTTTCGGATTAAAGCCAAACGAATCAAAAGAGTAATGCTTGTTATCGTTTTTGAATATTAGGATCCAATGACCCATTTTATTAGGATCGCTTTCGTTGTTAACAATAATGTAGCCATTCATAGGATGCATGGTCATTCTGTTTTCAGCAAAACACCCTTTATAGGCACGTTTCATAGTTGGATCGCTCTAGGAAATGTGGCCAATTTGATTATTATCCATGTTTACTGAAGATAGTTGGGGAATACACTCCTTGCCGAATTTATTTAGATGACACCGAGTGTATAACCTACCAGGAACAAGATTCTATTCGTAGTGGGTGGATTTTCACAATTCACTGTTATACGTATGTTTGCTCTTTTTCTAGGTTATTGACATCTTCAAAGTCGGTTGGCCTTGTCTCTATAACAAATATACTTCTTCCTGCAGGGAAATTTTGCCTTGTGATGAGATGAGAGCTGTTACGCGTCCCTAGAGCCGAAAGTGTTTGATGGTATGCTTGGGCGCACTCTCTGGGCAACGGTGATCTAGGGTTGATAACGCAGTTTCCGTTAACATCGACGATCACGTTTGTGATGTCATTTTGCTGGAAGTAATTTGGATTGCGATCATACGCTTTGTTATGTGCTGCTTGATCAATGAGAAACAGGGCTAATTTATGTGAAACAACCCCGTTGAAGGGGGAAGTAATGAAGATGGAGTTGTGGCGATGCTTTTCCTCACCACAAGCGCCCTACTATAGCTGCCCTACTATACTGTACTGTGTTTTATCTACTACAAATGTCTCACTATTGCCTCACTACTGTAATAACTACATCTTATTCAATTGTTGCAGTCATGTGTATCTCAAATATTTCATGAGCCATTCTCATTATACTTCATGTCTAAGGATGCTCATTATGTCCGTGTGTGCTCATCGAGCAACCTCATGCTATGCATTCCGAGTTCTCACTCACGCTACTCTTGTGTAACGATGCATAGCACATGCGCTGGCGGCAGTCATAAAGTTAGACCCAGCATTTATTTCACAATATCCGTTCGGAATCTTCCGAATGAGATCTCGTCCTTGTCACACTGTAATTGCCAATTAGCCGAAAACGATAAACTTCTACAACGTCCATCTCTGACGTCACGTTCGCCCAGACCTCTCGATGCCGGCTCGTTGATCATTATCCAGAAACAATCGCCGAAATGCGCAAACAACACCAACCGTCACATCACTTCAGTCCTTTCCGGTCATGCCGTGCCAGGCTATTTTTGCCACGTATCCAGTATCGTTCTTTCAACCAAGCTTTACTAACTTAATCAAAATAACATCATACTTTTACACACAATTAAAAATAATCAATTCCCTTAACTAAAATTCAAAACAATATCAGTGTAATTATTTCCTAAGTCAAATCATTACTTCTTCAAGGACTTCATTCCGAATAATCACGTGTTATTTACTGTGTACAGTTGCTACAACTTTCACTTATAGTAGGCTATACTTCTTTCACTCTAACACTCTCGCTCAGCTGTACTGCACTCAACTCGTAGCTCAGCTGTTGAACCCAGAGCATTTATTTAAATTCTAAATTAACAAGCGAGCTAAGTTAGAATAGGTTGATGTTCATATAAAACCTCAACAAATGTTTATAGTAATATTCATTTATTTTTCTGATTTAATTATTGTTGAAACATGTACTGTTCTGAACATTCATTTCGCGCCGTCAACGCTCAATCTGGACCGTACTGTATCATACGTCTGACCGAGTGTAGAGTAAGACAACATGCACTGCGGTGCTCTGCCACCATCACATGCCTGGCCTAGCTAGCTAGCTCGCACCATGGAGGTATAATAGAACTCATTGGGCACCCCGGAACACTTCGTTTTTTTCCGTCACTGGTATGAAGCACGCAATCCTCTACCGTTACAAGCTCAACCGTCTCTACGATCATCCGTATCCGGAGTGACTTATTCCTGCACCTCTGCTTCACTCACAGTTCCTGAGTCGTCTTGGAAGTTCCTCCATCGTCTACGACTTTTTGCCATGGAGCACCCAGCGCTCATCGTTACAGCGCTCATCACAACTACAAACAAATGATTAATCCAGCGCTCATCACAACTACATCAAGTGATCAATCCTCAGCCACATCTCAACTACCATATAGCTCTGGCCATCGTCACAATTCGGAGCTGTACGTCGGATTAATCAGATTCAGTACGCCAACCTGGTCGTCGCGTAATTTGAGCTCTTCAGTGTAGCAAAGCAAGCACTCACCATTCCGTAAGTCCCGATATCGGGTGTTCTTGGTTTTTCATGTAACCGCGGGACTTCCGTGCCGTGTGATCAAGGACGGGTCTATAAATAGTTCAACTGTACGAATCGCGACTAGATCAAGCCACGGCTGACTATAGGCTTACCATTATTTGCATTCATGTGTTTGTTATATTGTCAATCATAACACTATGTCACCAAATGTAACACATTTTTGGTGTTAATTCGCCCTGTGAATAATTCTTAGTAATCCTTACAATCAATGTTATTCATCGTTGTATCATTGACTACGTCGCCGTCTATGCTAGCACCGTCGTCAATCCTAATTTTGCATAACCTTACGTTTACTTGTAATATATGTAAAAATTTATCTCGCTATCACTCCCCTGCACCTCGTCGCATCTCTCTCTAGGATTAAAAATAGGCTAACACCCGCCGTCGATCAAAATGGAGTCAGATAAGGAAACTACTCAATGCAATTCAACGTACTTATATAATTTCAATATCGCTCGGTTCACGAGAAGTTTCCCTTGTTTCAGTTCTGTGGCCGATCAATTTATAACTGCTGTTCCATAACCTTGAAAGCTCAACGGTCAGTCAAGCGCTGAATCTGTGGCTAGAGATTGTGAGGACGACAGGAGATCAATTTCAGCCGTTCATCAATTTTATTTATTTATAATATTTTCATTATTCAACGCACGATCCCAATCATCGTAAGCCCCACAGAGTTTTGGCCGGTAGGGAACACGATTTTTTTAACAATAGGTCAATCGAACATGTATTCAATAATGTCATTGTTTTTTGTGAGCTGTAGGGTATGGTATAACGCTACTAGGTTTTGCCAGCTCCAAACGTATATTTATGCTGACATTCTCCAATAGATAACTGTTGGTACCGGATACATCAAAGCTTAGTGGTCCCATCATATGTATCCCATGACGTACACTTTCTTGAATCCAATCCTTATTTTTGTTTGGATCAGCAACATTCACTGCGATAATGGAATCTGGAATGGGTGTTTGCAGTTATTTATACTTCATGTTCAGTCCTTTTTCATTTAAATCGGAGCTCTTCGTGGATGTATTGGCGTTGAGATTATTAAGTTGTCCTGTATAATTGTTTCCTTTACACAGAACACCATTTAGGAATAGAGAGTAACTTTGGAACATGCGATGAAAGAATCCGTCAACGAGTGTAACATTTGCAGCGACGGCCAACGCGCTTCCATCTTCATTTCTAACACGGATTTTCCCTTCTGCAGTTAACGAGCTCAAGTCGACCATTTCATTATCGGACCCGGGAATATGAAATTCGATAAAGGAATCAGCTATTCTACCATCATACAAGCTGCTGTTTGTACTTAGATATTTTTTTTCAAATTTCGACTCGATACTTGATTCAATTAAATATTTGATGTTGACGGAGGGAAACATATCAATCACTCCCATTCCACAGTTTTTCGTAGGGGCTTCTAGCCCTGTCATGTTGAGAGATGATCCACCAAACATGTTGTCGGTATAGAACCTCACCCGAAACAAACGCTAATGCTGCATGAACAGTGGTATTTATCAGTAATTAAATAATGGACGACACGACTTCATCTTCTTTCCACGGTTTATCTTTGATTTACGATTTTTCGTTACTTTTTCTGTGATCTCACCTCCAACCATGACTTTTTTACAATATTCTTGAGTGCAACAATCACATGTTCCTCTGTTGATTTTCGCATATATTTCTGCTCCGAGTAATCGTCTGCCATGATTCAAGCCATATCGGCAGCTACAGGCAGTACATTTTTTCGTAGAAAAGGCAATGTACGTCTTACAAGACTGGCTATGGATGAGAAAAATCCGCTACCCCTCTTGTACGATGTCGGACATGTGAATCAGTCATTTTCATTTAAACTTCCACTGCGTATTTTGTCACGTTTCGCGAATGAAACTTCGTATTGTTTGTACGATGAATATGCATATACCACCCTCGTGATTGCTAGTCACCAAATAGCCGAATTTATATTCAGCGTTATATTTGTACGGCACTAGCTTCTTTTAATATGCAATAAGATAGGTTCGATCCACCATCCTTGAACGGGATGATACCGCCAACACCATCTCGTAGGTCGATGGAAATGGAATCAATATGACTAAGCTGTAAATTTTTATATTTGACATGAGCACGAGTAAATGAATAAGATTTATTAATTGGAATAACATCAAGAATCGTGACTTGCTTGTCACCCATAAAACTGCGTGAAATTATATCAGAGTAAACGTTTATGTAGCGTACATTTTCGTTCATTAAGGACATTTTATCGCTTACGGCACCTTCACCGACATTATATTTACACATCGCTCCATCCATTAAATCAGCCGATCTATCTCAGATAAAGTACCAATTCACCGTAGCTTCAGTATATTTGAATTGCGACATGTTTTGTAGAATAAAAGCAATGAACTTTATGCGTTGTGTGGCACTATCATATTCAAACAATTTTCCTTCATCTCTAACGATTCATTTCATTAACAGACTTTTATTGATATAGATTTCTAGCTCGTACATGTATTCTTCCAATTAAGTGCCTGCGATATTTTTGCTAGGAACAAACACACCGGCCCTGCATATGCGTACAAAGCGTGCATGTGTGTACCTGGTGTGTGACATTGAAAAAAATATACGTAAAAAAGAGCCGTGTAGAGGGGATTCGATATGTACATCGCACAAAATAATGACTAAATATCGTACATCACCATCAAACTTGAATGAAAATATATAATTATTGGTTAAGTTGGTTAGGATGACTAGAACTTTGAACCTAATATTGCGTGAAACTGTTCCACATTATAGAGCGTAACAAATTGGAGTGCATTAGTTCTCTTGGATCCTACCTGCTGAGTCTCATCCGAACATGTAACAGAGATATCGATAAAATTCTAAACTCTAAACATCTGCAAAAGGATATTTACTGAATCAAATTGGAGAAATGTATACAAACTGGTTTTGATAAGTTAAATATACAATCGAAGTGGAGAGTTTCACATACATCAATATCATACATAAGCATCAAACTTGGATAAAAATACATGAATACTGGTTAGAATAGGTTAGGTTGCCTAGGTATTAATGAATTTGGCAGTGTATGGTAACTCTTTTTGCATTCATTGATATTTGATCTATGTTGTCGTACATTTATATATATATTTCGCTAATTCTGTACCTTAGACTTGGTGTATATCCTAGATCTTGTTGACTGCGACCTTACATCACAGATCTGTAGTAAATATGTTAGAGTGGATTTATGCAATAATGGTTATAATAGACGGAAATGGTAGAAGTCACCCATCCAACATTACAACAAAAAATCTTATTCCAACCGTAGAACCGTACATAAAACTTGCTCACGCTTTAACACCCGTAACAATCTCTGACATATACGGGAAGCTCACATAAACGTTTTGAACTCGACAGTCTACTATCGATCGAACACCTAACATTACTTAAAACTAGTCGATATTACTGGATTTGTAA
>SDVV010011119.1:0-15971 GCA_016164225.1 Gammarus roeselii
CCCCAGAAAGGGGGGTGGCCGACGGCAAGGCGCACCTCACACCCTCACACGCTCACATTCACATAACTTAGCCCTTTTGTGCTAAAGGGTCCGGCCGGTAGCCCCTTAACTTACACTCTGGGTCCCGAATGTACCGAGGAACCGTCGTCAGCAGCAGGGCCCACAGTTTTCACTGGTTTACCCCCGCCGCGTCATAATGGCCGGGCCCCCCCCCACCCACGACCATTCCGACAGCGAGATGACAAGGGCGGGAAAGCACATCAGAGCAGCGTCAAAATCAACCATTCACAACCTTTCTCCACTCACGCCTGTTCATTGCACGCTCTCTCGCCACCTCCACATTCATGTCTCTTCTTCCCAACGCCTGCTTCAGTCCATCCATCCATCCAAACTTCGGTCTACCTCTAGGCCTGCGACCACTACCATGGTAACCATTTATAATTTTAAAAATGTGAAGCACACGAATGCATAGTTACGATGCCTGCTTCTCACATCCAGAGAGCCTTGCTCACCTCAAAAACCGATGTTTGCCTAGATGAACCAGAAAAAAACCAATGGTCGGCAGAGAACCAAGTAGGTGATCGGTTAAGAAACACTAATCTGCGATGAATGTAATATTGCCCCAGAATGAAACTTCTTCCTGCCTTCTAAAGTTTATGAGCGGTGCATGACGAAACATTAATAAAATTGTTTTAAAGTTATATAATTTTTTAGCTTGGGTGATGTTTCGTCTGACATGCTCCTTTAACGTGTTCAAAACCTCCATTTCTTCTATCAATCCAATGGGATATAAGCCTTTCCTGACCATTCTGGCTGCGTGATTTCTCCGAGGTATTGATAATTGATTTATGAATATAAGAAAAACGATGCCGTAACAAGGATACGGTAACTGAACGTATAAGGACAGTCTGTTTGAATAATTGTATCAATGACACAAGATGGACCAAGACCATCACACCACACCTGAACGTCTACGCAGTTACGAAGCGCCATCATGGTGATGATGCATGCTGTACTTGACAGACTTTATGTGTGCGAGAGTAAGATTAGATCAATGGTTCCAAGTCCACCGGAGCTTCCGACGCGAGTGCGAGTCAAAGCTTACGTTAAATTTGCTTGGTTCGCAGTCTAATGTCACTAATGTGCTATTTACATATTGAAACTTTAGTATGTATCTGACCATGCTGGTAATTCCAGTGACATCACAACTAAGACACCATACGTTGTTAGAAAATCATATCTGAGCCCATCATTGAATCAGAATTGAAAGCAGATCCAAGGATTTAGGGGATTGAACATTTTTCAGGTATTATGATAGGTTGCCATATTACAGAAATATCAGAACACACATATGATATGTACCAAGTCTTCTTCAGTGTGAGCTGTTCTGAAGACAACATTTACAACTCCTATACCCTTAACATTAACTTATAGCTAAGAGTAGGGAATACATTTACCTCCACATCCCACCAATCGATGGACATTGTTGGAGAGCATTCTCTTTTCTTCGTTGATCAACATAACTAAGAACGCTACGTTGAACTAAGGATTTCAAGAAAAATATGAGCAGTAAGTTATCAGACCAATTTACTGCTTTAGCTGATAATTGGTGGGGAAACTCAGAATTGAAAATATTCAACACAAGGTTGTATATAACAAATACTTGAATAAGGTTCAGCATATGGAAACTCACATTTTGAAACTAACTACATTGTTAACATGACATGTTACATATACACAGGAGAACAAATCAATAACTATTTAGGATGGACCAGATAATGGAACAAGTTTAATTCAATTGCTCTACGCAATTTGCTATGTCTACAATTCCTATCAATCGGTGTCATTTTGAAGATACTTTCTTTCAATTATTTCCATTTCATACACTCGCATTATCTCGTTCATGTTCAGATACTTGAACAGGTCAGAACTTAAACTTGAACAGATACTTATTCAGGTCAGAACATGAACGAGATGACAAAGTGTGAGTGTATCAACGGGATTTTTTTTATATAAGTATCCTGAAATGACACTGATGAATAGCAGTAGTTGACATGGAAAAGTGCAAAAGGAAGTGAATTACAATTCAAGAATTTCTGCGCGCACAAGTTCTAACAGGGATAGTTTTAGTTTACGTTTGAAGTTACCTAACCAGCTACTAGTCTGCACAACTGTAGCAATCGAATTGCAAGTTTCAGCAGCTCTGTATTCAGCAGCTCTGTATCTTAAGAACTCGGTAGACTGTGTTGACAAGTTTCGGGAAATTTGCCAGTTTGTTAGGTTACAAAGATCATACGCATGGTTATTGCTAATGAGAAAACGCTCTCAATGTCATTTCATCAATGCAAAGCTTTGCTGAAAAGTTTATGGGGTGAATGTGGTGGGAAAATATTTTATCGGCAAAAGAGAGGCAACGTGTAGTCACGTCTGCTAGCATGAGATAGTGTTCTAATGACACGCTGTTGACGAAGAATGATAGGTCACGGGCTGTTTTGTAGGTAGAAGCATACACGTTAGTACAAGAAGTTAGGAAGGGATGAATAAGCTGGAATACAAAAAACGATTGCAGGAGCAGTTAGACAATTTTCAATGTTATAAAGGACACCGCACGATTTAGATCATTTCTCGGCAACAAATGAGACGTGATCTTTCCAGTTAAGTTTGACCTACTATTACACCGATAAACTATTTTTGCTACATATGCAACTGGTTGACCTTTCAATTCGTCCTGTGTGGTTGAGATCATTGAGAGCTACAACTGAATCCACTCACGCAGCGGGAGAGGCACCAACCAAACCAGTTAATATCACGTTAAACCAAAGACTTTAACACAGATGTTCGAACAGGGGATATATCGGATGAACGAATTCTGGTCAGATTTCTCTATAGGTTGCATCGTTGTTACTTATCAGGGGTGCTTTTAAAAAACGTCGAATTACTGTATATTTTATGATTGAGATAACCGCATTGCCATCCGCTAATTGTCTTTATTAAGTGCAGTATTGCAGTCAACTGTGATGCCCTCACCTTGCACTTTCTTTAATTTAAATGCAGTCTTGCCGTCAACTGTGATGCTGTCGCCATGCACTTTCTTTAATTCAAGGGCAGCATTGCCGTCAGCTGTGATGCCCTCGCCTTGCACTTTCTTTAATTCAAGGGCAGCATTGCCGTCAACTGTGATGCCCTCGCCTTGCACTTTCTTTAATTCAAGGGCAGCATTGCCGTCAAGTGTGATGCCCTTGCCTTGCACTTTCTTTAATTTAAGAACAGTCTTGCCGTCAATTGTGATGCCCTTGCCTTGCACTAAATTCTAAACAAAAATTCAGCAAACCCCTACAATTTACAGGAGAATTCAAATAGATATAATCTTCTACTTCTCAGCTGATGTGTGCCTACATTTGCGTGAGAGTAGTAGTAGTAGTTGCTTCCATGTTCCACCGGAGTGCCAACGCGGAGTTAATGCAGACTCCCCCGTAGGGCGGTATTAACGTACGAGAACTTGTGCTGTACAAAGGAAGTGAAAGCTCTTTCGCACTTAAGGTAACCCATAGTAGTCTCTATTTTTATCCTCGACTCATCGCAATTTATTTCAGTCCTTTGTCATCAGTATTTTAATTGAGAGTAGCAATTTATACTGCCGTTGTTAAATTCTGTCCTCAAATTTGATCCCATCCCATGAGAAAGTGGGGGAAGCCCACGGAGGCTTAGGAGATGAACATTTTTTTTTCCCACGGTATTGGGAAAATATTTTGTTTATTCACCTCTTAAGCCAGAGATGTCAGTTATGAGTCCTGCGAGTTCATCTATTTTACTTTGAAATGGATTAGCTATAGACACTGACAGAGAGACGAGTACACTAGACACTATCATAACCTATAGACACTGACATAGAGGAGGCGAGTAAACTAGACACTATCATTAGCTATCGACACTGACATAGAGGAGAGCACACTAGACACGATCATTAGCTATAGACACTGACATAGAGGAGAGTACACTAGACACTATCATTAGCTAAGACACTGACATAGAGGCGAGTAAATTAGACACTATCATCAGCTATAGACACTGGCATAGACGAGTAAACTAGACACTATCATTGGCTACAGACATTGACATAGAGAAGAGTAAACTAGACACTATCATTAGCTATATACACTGACAGACGAGTAAACTAGACACTATCATTAGCTATAGACACTGACATAGACGAGTAAACTAGACACTATCATTAGCTATAGACACGGACATGAAGGGGAGTAAACTAGACACCATCATTAGCTATCGACACTGTAGACACTGACATAGAGGAGAGTATACTAGACACTATCATTAGCTATGACACTGACATAGAGACGAGTAAACTAGATACTATCATTAGCTATAGACACTGACATAGAGACGAATAAACTAGACACTATCATTAGCTATAGACACTGACAGACGAGTGAACTGGACACTCATTATATCACGCTATTTGACGAGGGGTTGTGATTTAGCAAGAATAACCAGACTAATCAATGTCATTAAGAGCTCTCCTCCCTCCTGAAGGTCCGGAGTCAATGTGATGTTTCGGTTCATGAAGCTTACACCGAACACTGAAAGACACGAATGGGCGGCTTCGAGTTCTGGATGATCCAATGAGGAGGCAGCTTTAGTGTTCACCTCTGGGCGTATCCTGAATTGTTTCTTCTATAATCTCACTGACTACAATATTTTCACTTTTGTAAAAATTGCCCCAAATCCGGTACACATGTACGGGCTAAAATTGCCCCTATCGACGGGTAGTTTGATGATTGCTCACCGCATCAACTTCGAACGTTTGAGAAAAAAATACAGTGGTGTCAGATTGACTGGTATCTGAGGGACGCTCAAAATAACTTCCTGGTAGTTTGTCATCCTGACCATCTAGTGCAGTGGTACCTCGTCGATATTATTGGTCCCATCACACTAGATAATATGGTAGGGCTTGCGAACGAACGGCGTAAGAGAAAAAAACCATTGCGCACATTAGTATTAAACTGTCCCCGCACATATGCCATTCATGCTCGTACTCAAACGTTTTATTTTGAAAGTTACCCTCTCATTCTAGCTATAATTTGGTCAGAGGTGGGGAAGGGACACCTTGTTCAGTGTAACTAATTTGTACTCACCCGTACACCTAAGATGCATAGAATGTACATTCAGTGAGCCTCCAACATCCAGTTATGATCAAAGTTCGGCGGTGGGTATAAGATCTCAATTCACCTTGAAAACGCACGTATTTGCCGAAAATAACTTGCCCCCTGCGTCATTCCGATTTTTTTATCATTATTGTGAAACAAATGTTTCCGACCAAGAGGTTAAGCAAACTTCCCAAGGAGGCCTATCGGTGACTGGGTGCTGTACGCGTGTACTTTACACTCGCGAGGAAGTTGGACTGTTACGGAGACATGTTTAAATCAAGAAAATTAGTTTCCGAATGAACGATTTCGTACCTCGAATTCCCGAAATACAGCGACTTGATCAGTTTGTAAGCCCCATACTTCTCAATTATAGCAGTTTTGAATAGTACAGATTATATTAGATTAAGAAACATCTACAGCGGAACTTTGACGACTAAACAGTAAGCTACCCCCTTTACCTTGTTGAGGTAACTAACATCCATTTGGTCGACGCTGTACGGCTCAATTCGGAAAACTGAGGTACTATGAACGAATAGTTTTAATGGAAATTTCGAACGTATCATTGATACAAATTGCCACGACGTATCGTTCAAAACGGATCGTGCATACGTCGCGTCTGGAGAAAAAGTAATACGAACTAAAAATTCGCAGCGCGTTTTGTAGAAGAAATTATACGAGCAAACTGTCCTAAGCAAGTTTTGAAGGAGGAATAATACGAGCCAACTCTCCGAATCGCGTTCTGAAGGAGGAATAAATAATACGAGCAAACTCTCCGAATCGCGTTCTGAAGAAGGAATAATACGAGCCAACTCTCCAGAGCTCGTGGCGGAGGAATAACACGAGCCAACACTCCAAAGCGCGTCTTGGAGGAGGAATGATACGAGCAAACTCACGAAGCGCGTGTTGTAGGAGGAATGAAACGAGTCAACTCTCCGAAGCGCGTGTTGGAGGAATGATACGAGCCAACTTTCCGAAGCGCGTGTTGGAGGAGGAACGATACGAGAGAACTCTCCGAAGCGCGTGATGGAGGAGGAATACTACGAGCCAACTTTCCGAAGCTTGTGTAGCGGGAGGAATGATACGATCCAACTCTCCGAAGCGCGTGTTGGAGGAGGAATGATACGAGCCAACTCTCCGAAGTGCGTGTTGGAGGAGGAATGATACGAGCCAACTCTTAAAGCGCGCGTTGGAGGAGGAATGATTCGAGCCAACTCTCCGAAGCGCGTGTTGGAGGAGGAATGATACGAGCCAACTCTTGAAGCGCATGATAGAGGAGGAATGATACGAGCCAACTCTTGAAGTACGTTTTGGAGGAAGAATGATACAAGCCAACTCTCCGAAGCGCGTTTTGGAGGAGGAATGACACGAGCCAACTCTTGAAGACATTTATTTCACCGCCGTTGGGAGTCATTCTAATCAAAGAATCTTTTTACACGCTAAAGGCTAATATTTACATCATAAAGAACGGTCTTGTCAAGAAAGTCAGAACAGAAAAAAAACATCAATACATGAAATGGGCGATACTGGTTTTCAAAGAACAAAGCGTTGGTCGCCAATGTAACGACGATGTGCCAGGGCCGGAAATGCATAACAAAAGAATGCAGTGCCTGGCATATGACCCTCAACCTCTTGCCTCTCGTGTACCTGCAGAGTCATGAGCTGGTGATCAGGGCTTGCATCAACTGTCGGTTGCAACTAAAACATCAACTTGCTTATCATAAATTTGGTTTCACAGTTTCACGGGTTCACGTTAATTGATTAATTCTGCTTGTGGTGCTCCTTAAAGGTGTATCCAAGGCATCCGGATAATGTGACGACGAATCTATAAAGTGTTCGACTCATTCGCTGGATGAGAAGAGCCTGAAACTGCATATATGAATGTTACATCCAAGAATGTTTAATTCGAAATAACGCATGCTCATTCATTCATATATTTTCTATCAAATTATTAGATTACATTCAGTCAAGCGTTTACTTAAGTAATTATTTCAAGTCACATTACAATATGAAGTTAGTGGATATGCTACAGAGCAATTACGGTTTACAATTAGAGAATTCAATTTATTCATAATGTACATTCCGGTACGTTGCAACAGTTACACAGGGTCACTGCCATCGATAACATTTGTTTGATTTTCTTAAAGGGTAATTAGAATAATCTAGAAGAACTACCTCAGGATGATTAAAAAGCCAGAAAAAAACGAATTTAGTTTTGACACACCTGACAGACCTTTGTTCTAATGCAAAGGGCAATCCGAACAACCTTTGGACACACCTGTCAGACTTTGTTCGATGCAGCATCGTTAGGCAAAATGCCCAGTAATTCAGATCGCTACTGAAGGTGGCCAAAGGGTTCATGAAATTCCAATAATTACAGTTGTAAAGCTTAAGTCGATGGCGGCCTAAATTACTGTTTTGCTAACTGCGCCAACCCGTCTGGCCGAACACAGAGTGGTTCCAAAATTTTAAACAGTATAATTGGATGTTACATTTTACAGTTCGAAATGATGAAATATTTTGAAAAAGAGTGGATTTAGCATATTTTAATGCATCAAACGACAAAATTAAATGTCAGCTTCACAATAGGATCCATTCTTGTGAGCACAGATCTGAACCCTTCGGATGAAGCTTGCAACTGCTTGTCAAACTTTTGTCTAGCTCATTTCTGTCGCGGTTTTTGCATTGCAGTTTCTTCAGAATTTGCATCATCTTGCGTTCAAGGACGATGGATTTCATCTTTCTCGAAGCCAGTGGTCGGGGCCATGAGCATGGCTGGTTCGTTCGGCGGCTGATTGCTTGCTCCTGAAAATTGTCCCATAAAAATGTGACACTCGTTGGAGCACCATCCAGTTGATAGTAGAATTCTTTCGACCTAACCGCTGCCACATATACCGCTTCGGCTGACGAGATTAAGGTTGCGCCTCCTAACTCGAACGGAGCGTGCACGCTGGCCTTGCCTGGTTCAACCGCGACAGATACAGCGGCTTCTATTGAACATTCATGGGATGTTTCTCAACGCACCCTTTGCCCAGATCATCTATCATAGCCATATCGTCAGTCTCTACATCATCCCTTCAATTATTTTTTTTAGCCAGCGAGTTAGGAAGACCCAGACAATTAAAAAAAATCTGCCAGAAGATCAGGTAGGTACGTCAATCCTGTTTTTTCCTGTTTTAGCCGATATAAATACTATCATCCGATGTGTGTGGGTGTAAGGCCACAACAAAATACATCATCAGCTTCCTGGAATTGCTCCTGCTGTAGCAGTGCTTGAACAAACAAGTCCGTTACGGAGTCTTGGGAGCAGGACGTCACTGAGTTCAATGTCTGCATTGAAAAATGTAAGAGGGCTGTTCGTGATCGCACTCCCCATATATAGCCTCCCATGGCAAGCCTACTTCGATCGCTCTTTGATGGTTTTAGGTTATGAGAGATAATCATTTGGTACCAAGATGACGCAGGGCTCAGAGGAGAAGCGGATGTGCAAAGTTAACCAAATTGCCATGGCCTTTAATATCCAAAGATGTGGGTTGATCCAGGTCAACAATCCTGACGTTACCTCAGGAGAGGTTAGAGATTCGTGCACGCGAGGTATTTTATGATATCAAAATTGTCCCGTCGAACTTTGTGCTGTTGTCGGTGCAATGATCTCGAATCCAGCAGAGAAATCGTCGACGTGAAATTAATAACATTTGGTCAAAGCTTAATCCACACCAAGTCCACTCACCTGGTGAGAGTAGACGGTTTAGTCCACGAAACTGTGTTAGCGATCACCAATTTTTCCTTCACAGATTTTTCGTCAGCATGACGAGGATGCGATTGCATCAGAGAAATACAGGTGCGCTCTCCTGGAACCTCGGGAAGCGGTAGTAGTTAGTGTAGCCTTCCACGATTTGATCCTGGAACATAGGCCGCCTTTTTGTTGCCTGCTGTCACAAAGTGATTCCTGGCTAGATTATATTCCTGTCACCCCTCTGTGTACTGGATTGGACCATGGCACGCCACCATTGTTTTTGCACACAGTTGGTGCGCCGGTGTTTTATCCGCTGGAATTCACTCATTTTTATGCCGTTACAGCGTCGTTCGTCATCCTAGGCATTTGGCTCTTAATGATACGTGAAGTCAGTTTCAGTACAATCCATGAGCCTGGTAACGATCGTGGCAATGGTAAGCGGCCTGATGGCGCTCTAGTCTTCCAGTTTTCTAGGGGAAAACTTTTGTTGGCAGTCCGAGGTTGGCAGTACAGCAGCCTCCTGATCCGCGACATTCGCCGATGGTTATCTGTCGTCTCTGGGAATCGTCGCGCTACACGCTTCGGTTGCACTGAGTGCAGTCAAAGCGTGGACTGCACTCAGTGCAACGCAGTAACGTACTTAGTGTTGAACTAGTCTATAAGCATCTCAGCGATATTCCGGGTCGAAGAACAAATTACAACTTGTTGGTCTGAAGGTGTGTGCTATACCAAGCACGTCAAAGAACAGGTTCCCAAAGGACAAAAGCTGTGAGGCGGCTGTTGTCTTGTCCCCGCTGATACACTTCAAATTAAAGAGAAATGTCCAAAGAAATAACTGCACAGTGAATTCTACTAACTTTTAACTTCTACAATGATGAACAAAATAACTAAAAAATGCTCTGGTAGCTGGCAAGAGATCGGCACATCTTTTTCTCAGCTCTAATGACACGGTCTGCGCATATTCATATTATTGCCTAGAAGCTAGTAAGACAATAAATCAATAAACAACCAGTTCATTGCAAGCAATGCAAAGAGAATGAAACTTTTTAATAAAGTGAAGTGCTCCTCAGAGAGAAAATGCATTAAGATACAACCAATATGCATCACTACTATAAAAAAAATTACGCGTCCAATTCAGCTCGATTGGAATACTTAAGATAATGACGTCACAACACACATGGTCCAATAGACCGTGGGGACGCCGATGGTAGAAATTGAAGACACATATTTTTTCAGACTATTTCAAATAAGCGGGTGTTTGATTATTGCATTTGAACGCAAGCTACATTGAAAACAGACGTGAGCCTGAGCCTTGGTAAGCTCCTCCGTACTCCAATCTAGAGAGATATCCACTACAATGTAAGAAGAATCGAGAACTTTATTAAATTATTTCATAAATCCAATTTTGGTACGTATGCACGCTAGTGCATGCGGGAATAATACTCGATTTATAACGAACACGACAAACGGATCCTTTTTTTTGTGTTCATTGATTACTGCCCCAACACACCAGTTCTAAGGCCTTCGACTCGTTTCGCTTATTCTGTGGAGTTTCATTTGCATTGTTTCGTATATTTCAGTATATTTAACATAGGCAATTTTTTTCTCTGTGCGTTTTGTTCTGTAGTTTAGAATGCAGGTATAATGTCAGATTGAGAATTACACAGAGTTCACAAAACACGGATAATATGTACCAGGTCTCGTCAGCGTGAGCTGTTCTGAAGACAAGTTTGGTCTGTGAATGCGGGTTTCAAGATAAGATAAAATAGACTAGGAGATCCATCCTGTGCACATGTGGTTGATGTAAAGTTGATATTTTGTTGTAATAGCCAATGCACACGTCAGCCAAATCGGTGAGTCTTCGGGCTAAAGTCGCATGAGCTTCGATTATTTCCAGGCGTTCCTCGTGTGTTGTTATTATTATGATTATTATTAACTACATCATTAGTGCACTCCTCGTATACCTCTTTCAACGGGTCGACGTGCGTACGGCTTTTCCAGATTGGTCTAGAGAGACTTTTGACCGACGTGGACTTTGAACGACCGTCTCATGAGACTCCGACTGAGCGATAAAACATGACGACGATCTGACCGAGTGTGGGCTTGAAATTTCGATGTGTACTTTACGTTTTTTTCTGGGTTGTTCACCTAAATTCAATTGATTTGTATAAGTATGTAGAAGTACAATAATGTGAATGTTACGAATGTCGGAATTATCTCAGCATGCACGTGTAAGCTCTCTCGACGAAACAACAACTTAACAACATTGTTTACGTCGATCAGCTGTTGCGGAAAAAGGCTTGACTCACGAGAAGCTCCAATGCGCATGCATTCCTCATGTGCATTGACTGTAAGCCCGAAGTACGTAAGACGTTCACTCAAAGTACTCAATACCTTCGGGTCTTTGAGCATCGTGTGCACAGTAGGCTATAAAACAAGGCCGAATCCCTTGGGGGATTTGGCGTAGTGTCTGTAACTGCAAAATTTAGTTTCCCATTCACCGACAGATGGATTGCCCGAAAGCATTTTTGAAACAAACAGAAAGAAGGTTATAGCGTAAACATTCAACGGAGCTTGAAATTCAACTATTCATAAAATCCCATCTCCGTGGTTGCAGATTAACACAGAAAAATCTAGAAAGTTCTTCAAATAGAACAGGGCATGTAAAATAATTCAGTCCACGCAAAAATTATTCGTTCTCTGTGCGCACGTTATGAGAAAACTACAAATATTTGAATGGACAACTAATGCAGAAAAGATGTTTAGTTGTATTGCCCGACTGCCACCGCATATCAGCATTTTTTTTTTGTTCATTACAGCAATATGTTTGCGTGATTGCTAATCCCAATAATTCTTATGAACAATATCGTAAAGCTGAGACACTGCGAGGATGGCAGGTCGTATATTAGTACAGTAAGTTCATCATTTGTAAATATTAGGAGTGCAGTCCACCTCGTACCCCATGCAACAGGGTACGAGGTGGACAAATAGTGAATAAAGAGAAAGCTTGTGCATCGCAACATAGAAAATGAATGTTTAATTTTCCTTTACTTCTACAGTATCTATTTTTACTTTCGACAACAAACCTATGAATATGTAACAAGAGCATATGTTATGCGAGTCGTGGTGTTTGATTGATGTGTGATACGTGTATGCTAATTTATGGCAATGAAAGCATAGAAAATAATGACAATTAACAATGTATGGAACTAGTTAGGCTCTCAAAGTATTGCTGCGTCCATATTATGACAAAGCGACCAACATTCATGACATGTATTTTGAGAAGGTATTCATAGTCTTAGTTCATAGAAGTAACAAATTACAGAAGTTAAGCTATGCGAGTGATCCTAACGCTGGAAGAGGCGAAACAACGGTGCCGGGCAAAAAAAAACATCTAAATGACAACACAATCAAAATTGTATGTTATATCCATTATCATATGAACGCAGTGACACGTTCTTTACCCCGCATCATATGAAACATTGGCGGCTCAATAGAGGTATACGAGGAGTGCACTACTGATGTAGTTAATGTTCTACTGATGTAGTTGATGCAAACTGAGTCTATTTGAGATCCACGTTGAACTACTTATATGTACTGGTTCTTTCAAACATATATAAATGTCTTTTACATTTCTATTGACTATTATGCAGCTAAACAAGAGCTTTAAGATTAGACGAGTTCTCGGTTGAAACAAATCAAACGGGGAAGGTAATCTATTGGAACCATTTGGTGCCTTGAACGATATTTCAGCGATTTTAATTAATATTCCTGGTTACCGACTGTCGAGAATTTAATAATAGCCAGTTAAACGAACAATTCATGGCAAGGGGTAATGGTGTAATCAACAGCACAGCACACACCTTACAAGCGAGGCCTGTTTCTTGAACCTAGAACGTTAACTAAAGGCCTCATAAGACTTTGATCATTAAACAAAATAACAGACCAACACTAAAGTGGGACTGGTTAAATTCAGAAAAAAACACGTATCAATAGACTTTGATCAAATACGTCAGGTCACTGAATTGAGTATTTTTCTTTATAGTTTACCTTAAGAGGTATATTGCACCGAAGAACAATTTCAACAAGGCTGGAGGACGAATGCTTTACAATCTGAACGCTGGGTCTCCGAGCACCGCAACGCATTCGATAATAGCTATGAACACTAGAGTAATGCCGACGGAGTGGTTGATGCAGTAGGTGGGTTTACTTATAGTAGGAAGTTTCATCGCGCCATCAATTACGCAGTGAAGACTCATGTTTGATCGTGCCATCAATTACGCAGCGATGGCTAAACTTTCGTCGTGCCATCAATTACGCAGCGATTACTGAAGTTTTATCGTGCCATCAATTACGCAGCAATGACTGAAGTTTCATCGTGCCATCAATTACGCAGCGATGGCTAAAGTTTCATCGTGCCATCAATTACGCAGCAATGACTGAAGTTTAATCGTGTCATCAATTACGTAGCGAAGACTCAAAAAATTTACTTAAATGGGTACAATTGTGGAAGAAGAAGAGTGAAAAGCAGTCAGCTGCTTTCGTGTCCAAAAGATCAATGGTCAAATTTCACTGAACGTCTTCCAGGAAACCCAAACGTTTGCGTTGCTCTCAGGAAACACACAAATGATATATCTTAGTTTCCATCTCTGAGGAGGTGACTTTAATGCTAAAACTTCAGAGTGCACCAAACAACGTCAACTGTACACATATGGTCACGATAAGCAGCTATACAGAAACCAACCGAACGATAATGCCGTGTGCATTGAGACAAATGAATACATAACCTGGTCGTTCACAGTCCATGGAAAATGTGGGTTCAGTTATCGATAAGTATACCAACTATTCAGTATATTTTCCATTCTGTTCCATACCACTGTTTTCTTGTCCAGTGTATTTTCCATTCCGTTCACTACCACTGTTTCTTGTTCAGTGTATTTTCAATCCCGTTCACTGCCACTGTTTGTTGTTCAGTGAAGTTCAGATTCCGTTCACTACCACTGTTTCTTGTTCAGTGTCTTTACCATTCCGTTCACTAACCCTGATTGTTGGATGCCATGAAGTTATTCTTTAGCCCTTGCATCCAACACATGGCACAAAAAACTCGTATCATTTTTTTTATCTGAAGAATATCTTTACCACTTTACTCTTAGAGCCTTAGTTCAAGCTTGGCTTTGAACAATACGGCCTGTAATGCCTCCCAAGATATACTGCTTGTAATGTCTTCTAAGAAATGCGGCCCATAACGTCACCCATGCTATTTGGTCAGTAACGTCTTCCAAGAAATGCGGCCTATAAAGTCCTCCATGTCCATGCTATTCGACCTGTAACGTCTTCCAAGAAATACGGCCTATAACGTCTTCTATGCTATTTGGCCTGTAACGTCTTCCAAGAAATACGGACTATAACGTCATCCATGCTATTTGGCCTGTAACGTGTTCCAAGAAGTACGATGTCTTCCATGCCATTCGGCCTGTAACGTCTTTCAAGCAATACAGCCAGCTACGTATTCCATACCATTCGGCCTGTAACGTCTTTCAAGCAATACAGCCAGCTACGTCTTCCATGCCATTCGGCCTGAAACGTCTTTCAAGCAATACAGCCAGCCACGTCTTCCATGCCATTTGGCCTGTAACGTCTTTCAAGCAATTCAGCCAGCTACGTCTTCCATGTCATTGTGCCTGTAACGTCTTTCAAGCAATACAGCCAGCAACGTCTTCCATGCCATTCGACATGTAACGTCTTTCAAGCAATACAGCCAGCTACGCCTTCCATGCCATTCGGCCTGTAACGTCTTTCAAGCAATACAGCCAGCTACGTCTTCCATGCCATTCGGCCTGTAACGTCTTTCAAGCAATACAGCCAGCTACGTCTTCCAACCCATATGGAGTGTTACGTCAGTCAAGAAATAGGCCTGCATGTAATTATAAACTGTGCATTAAGTCTTACCACATCTTATACTATCACTCCACGACAACTATTATTGAGTCTTTCCATGCTCTACGTAGAGACATTATTGAGTCTTCCCATGCTCTACGTAGAGACTTGGCTACCAGCGGAAGAGCTTCAAGGAAGGCCGCGACAACAACTTCCTGTTGCTAATGTTAGCCTTGCAAAAAAAAAGCAGCGGACCCTTCAAGGGTTGGTAGTTCTATCCTCAGTGGCAGTTAAATAAATTCCACTTCAGAACATATTTTTAAGCATAAAAGTCAATCATTTCAATATGTACCGATCAATTGTAAAATCGTAATGCTACGCGTCAACAGTCATTATGACGTATTGATTAAAATAGTTGTTACTGCTCCGAAAATAAAATAAAACATGAATGGTTAAATTGTTAGAAAAAAATGTTATATTATCCTCTTACAATCTTGACTAACGTTCTACTCTTATCAATATTGCACTGATATTGTGCTTTCAACGGTAAGTCGACTAAAGTGCTGTGATCTTGTTGACGTCAATTGGTGGGAGTCAACTTCTTCGTCTTCAGAGGTGACCATCCATCCAATAACCTCTGACTTCTAAATATTTTCTTTCTCTTGTCTACACCAAAAACAATCACTCTTCTTCACCGTCACATATAGGCTACCAACTTTTTAACATGTCTGTGTCAGCTGATCAAGATCACACTTGCAGTAAGATGGAACATCAACATAACGGAGAAGTTATTTCGGTTCATTTTCAGATGTGCTTGTTTTACTCCACAACCAGTGATGGTTTAGGAGTGAAAACAGCGCATTTCAGTCCATTAAGCTGAAACTAAAACGTGATAGACTATCATCAAGTGCTAAAATACTGGTTAAACCATTCAAGAATCAATTCCCTCATAACGGTTCTTAAATCACGCTGCAGTATGATAGAATTTGTTGTCAGTGGCGTTAGATGGTATGGAGGCGTTATAAGTGCAGAGAAATGAGACAAGAAGTGGTAGCCAGCCTGCCAGTTGGTGAGTGAGTGAGTCAGCGACAGCCAGTCCGCCAGTAAAAGCCTTCATGGTCTTACCAAGGTATGTGAATAATTGAAATTCAAAAATGGTATTGCAATACGTGCAGAGGAAGGAGCGAACCAGACGT
>SDVV010011120.1:0-15971 GCA_016164225.1 Gammarus roeselii
ATATAAATCTCTCTCTCTCTCTCTATTAAAAAAACAGATCAATGGTGAAATAATGTGACGGGAAGTAACTCTGTGCGTCAGCAGTCACTGTATTATTATTTATTCTCAAACTCAATATCTCAATCAAATGTTTTATAATTCGCAGAAAAATGAAGTTCTTCTTCCTGCTAAACTAATTAAAAAGAGGTTGCGAATTGTGTTAGACATTATCATGCATTGATGAAGTAATACATAAAAGATCTTAAAATGTAATTATATGTTTATTCAGAATGTTTCAGCTTCTTATCAGTGTGTAATATCCCTATAACTATTTATGTACGGTACGGAATGGGATAAAAATATACGTAACAAAAATATGCAACAAAAAACAAGATATTATGACAACTTTCTCACTGGTTTCAATATGACCACCGTTTTACCATGAATTAGTCGAAGTCGCGCCTCAATGTTTTTCATCACTCTCTGCATCGAATTCCCATAAATTGGGTCGAATACTTTCCTGACACGATTCTTGAGATCTTCTAGGCTTCTTGGACGTGTTGTATAAAACATCAACTTGATATTGTCCCATAAGAAAAGATCACCAATCTTATTAACGCTTTTCTAAGCGGTGATGGTTAAAACATAACAAAGAAGATCTGATAAAGTTGATCAAATTTTTGAATTCATTCTAAAATATTGTTGAATTGTATTGCATCAGAACCTGATGGACAGTTGTTATTTTGCCTCTCATCATCATATGAAAGTTCCTTCCTCTCCCTGGCCCTCCCCTTCGCATCTCGCGCCCTTCCTGCCCCTTCCACGTCTACTTCCCTTCCTATCCCATTTTTCCCTCCACAACCCCGTTCTTCTCCTACGTCTCCGTTGACTCTCCAGCCTCACGCCTACCTCTCCCTCTCCCTTCCTTTCCCACACCACCCCGGTACCCCCATCCTTCGCCTAATTCCCCAAAGTCACACACGCACCCCCTCCCCCTGCCGTTTCCACACCCTCCTCCCACTTCCTCCCTCTAATTCTCTCAGTCTATTATTGTAAGAAGAGTTTCGTGGAAAGGCTTGAACAAAGAGAAAGAGTGACGGTGACAACGTCAAGCCATCAATGGAAACAGGGTCGGACCTTACATTTACGAGCAGGAAAGGAAGTCTTTTGATGGTAAGAGACTATTTTCAGGGACGCTCCCATTTTTTTTGTGTATCCATTATCAGGGCAAGGAGATAATTTATTTGTTTCTGAGTGTCGCAGTGACTGCATTGTCCTGCTGTATAACGGCAGAGGAGATAAAAATGAATGTTGCAACTCATGAGGAATCAGTTTGTTATGTGTTGTCAGCAAGTTTAATGGGGGAGTGCTGATCAAAAGGCTTAGAGAATGAACGGATGGCGCAATCAGAGGAGTGGTAGAGGGTGTGAGAAGCACCTTGCAAAGGGAAAGGATGTGTTAAGCGTCTTTCATGGACTTGAAAAATGCAAACTAGAGGATTGACAGGGAGCGGCTGTGGAGGAAGTTGCGTTTGTATGGAGTAGGCGGGAATCTGCCAAAAGCGGTGCAGAGTTTCTATGTAAGCAGCCGAGCATGGGTCAGAGTGGGAAGCGAGGTGAGTGATGGTTCACAGTAAAAGTGGGTCTGATACATGACTGCGTGATGTCTCCCTGGCTGTTCCATCTCTAAATGGATGGAGTGGTCAGGGAGGTAAACGCGAGTGTGCTGGGTCGTGGCCTGGAGCTGTTGGAAGCGAATGGCGGAGTTAATTGTTGCACCAGTTGTTGTTTGCGAATGATACGGCGCTGGTGGCGGATTCATAGCCAAAGCTATGTAGGCTAGTGTCTGAGTTTGGTAGAGTGTGTGAGAGGAGGAAGCTTCAAGTAAAGTAATGGAATGTTCGAGGACTGTTGCTGCGAGCATAATTAGTGTCCTCATGAAAGAAGAGTTGCTAGAAGAAGTTCAGTGTCTTAGGTATCTGGGCTCACATGCGAAGACTGAACTAGTGGAAGCTTAGGTGAAGTTGCGAGTGAAGGAGAGATGTAAAGAGGGGAGCACTGACGAGTGTGATGAGCTGTTTGACGTTGGAGATTGCAGCAAGGAGAGGGTTGTTCGAGGGTGTCGGTGTCCCAGCTGTGCTATACGGAGCTGGGACTTGAGGGTGAGACCAGAGGAGAGAAGCAGGTTGAATGTTCTCGAGATGAAATGTTTGAGGAACATGGCTGGAGTGTCGCTGAGAGACAGGTTCACTAACGACGGGGTTCGAATCAGAACGGGGATGATAAAAAGTTGGAGGATGTAGTGGATTCTCGTGTTGTGAGATAGTTCGGACACATAGTGAGGATGGATGATGGTGGATTGGTAAACAAGGTGGTGAAGACGAAGGCGAGTGGCCGTAGGCCTAGAAGTAGACCGAAGTTTAAGTGGATGGATGGTGTGAAGCAGGTGGTATGAAGGAGAGACTTGATTGTGGAGGTAGTGAGAGAGCGTGCAATGAATAGGCGTGAGTGGATTTTTGAAACTGTCCAGATGTGCTTTCCCGCCCATGGCGTCACGTTTAGAAACGGCAAGGACGTGGGTGGGGGGGGGGGGGCACTCATCATAACGCAGCGGGGGTAACTTGTCACGCTGTCGGGGCCTGCTGCTGACACGGATCTCGGACCGCACTCGTGACACAGAGTGTGTTATGACGTTTCCGGTCGGTCTCTTCAGCGCAAAAGGTCTAACTTGTGTGCGTAAGCATGAGGGTGTGTGATGTGCTTTGCCGTAGCCCATCCCCTCATGGGGGATTCAGCCTAGTGTCTGTATATATTTCTGCCTCACATTAATCAAGTACCGTGTATTACGATTTTGTTATCAATTTTTTCCGCTGTTACTCGTTCAAAGTCCTCATTCGTCGTCGGCTTATTGCCGTATTTTTGCCGGAGGCGTTGGTTCAGTGTGATCGCTCGTCACAGACACTAACTTCTCCGGCTGAGTGCCGTACCATCATCGATAATGTTCCAGTATGGAAGATCGGTTCTAACTCGTCGATGAATGACAAATAAATGTTAGATTTTGTCGATGAGAAGCAATGTTCCATTTCTTTGGAAGTGAATATAATAACAGTCATTATACTCTAAATTCATTGCTCGCACTCTTCATATGAACGACCCACTCATGTCAATCTGTCCTTTTTGTTGCATCAAGAGTTGGAAATTTGCTTCTGATGGAAGTTTAAATTCTTAGAAATTGCAATGCATTTTTATAGTCTATGGCCATTTCGGCGCTGATGATCCGAGTTAGATTCATCATCAAAATCAATAGGGAAATAGCCCATGTAGTCTTCAGTAGAGATTCAATTTCATGGAAAAAAAACAAGTAAATGATCCCCATCAGCATTCTTTCAAGTCCACCTTGGCATTGAACACAAACACCTTCATCAAAACAGCAAAATGTCAATTATCTCATCGGCTAAAAATATATCACGTAGAGACTTTGAGATTTCCAGCCTTATAAATTTCAAACAAATGATATATTCAGTACATCTGTGCAGTTATCCATCTTTAATAAAAACAATGTAAGTGTAGCAGTAACAGTCATGGTATAAAACACATCTGTTGGCGATCACAATCAAAATTTGAGGTTATTCTTTTTTGTTTACATGGTATCAGAAATAACATTGTCTAGGGGAGCATATGTACGAAACAGCAGTACAATAATTTTGACCCTGAATGTTCAGGTCAATTGACCTATGAAAGAAGTGTAGTTCATTTTCTTGTGAGAAATTTAAATTTTCAGCCGCATTCGCAAATTCATTTACGATCATAATTTTGGGAACTCACACCGTTTATTCCAAATGCACAACCCACGCCTCCTCATGTATATTAAAAATTCCTCTTCACATTTTGAAGCTGCAGCGGGACTGCAACCGGAGTCGCGTTATTTCACAATGAAATAAACCATGCCGGTTTTGTATCATGTGTACAATATACTTTTTGTATATTATGGTTATCAATATTTTGCTTGTGTATGAAGCACCTTTTGCATAACATGTTTATCAATATTTATCTTACATTTATACAATTGTAACAAAATTCATACACACTGTTAGGAAACAATGAATACTTACGTGAAGCGCTTTTAACTGCTGTACATGAGTTGCGGGCGCCTCAGGAGTGAGGGAGCTCTTACTTCATCATGAAGCAAGTGGGGCAAGCAGCCAGTCAATATTGGACCCCTAATTGGTGAATAAAATAAATCAATGACAAAAGAATGTTCAACATCATTCAGTTGGTTTCAGCGACTTCATTTGCTCTCTCATTCCGACGTCCAGTAATTTAATAGCCATGATTAATTCTTCTTGCACTATTGCGATGAAGCTGGAAGCAAGAGTGATGGATGGGCGGGTGGTAAAGGAGACGCTGAAGGGAAAGAGAGACACGTATATACGTTTCGTACGATCAGTGGTGTACTGTTTATTATTCAAAATACTCCTTCATCAAAGATTTTACCCCAGTAATCTCCTTCGGTGGATATCAAGAGAGTCTTGCTTGTCAATAAAACAGGAAGCACAGTAGCATTTATATCAAGGCAGTACTCAATGGAACTGGTTTGGTGTTATTTAACATCCTCTCTCATCCCTCAAGTGAGCTGGGGGTGCAGCTTGGCTGTTGGAAGCGAAGTCATGATATCTGGAACAAGTTTGACTGTTAACGGAAACCATTGAGTGACTTTGAAGCAATTTGGATCACAGTAAACTTTCATTCAAAAACATAAACTCGTTATTCAATAGCTGTTTCTGAACCCACACTCCGTAGTATCAAAATTATATGTTCAGGAACATAGAAGTGTCCTAATTAGCATAATTTTGTCTCGATAAATGTACAGAAGATGATTTCTCATTATAACAAAGTAGTTTGAATGATTACATCACTATCCAAAAATATTCATATTGCCCCAATCATCACAATTTTCACCCCTCAATCCTATAAGCCAACTTCACAATTTGTTCCCTTCACTCCTACTGCGTACTTTTTAAATGACATTAAATCACTGAGTAAATTCCCGATCGTAGTACAAAATATATGCTATCGATTCTACGATACCGAACGTTCTGCTTTCAACCCCTGTTTGAAGTCAAAACTAAAATTGTGAGCGATATTTCAGGCAATGAAAATTATCAACATATCCTGTCTCGCAGTAACGTTCACGAGTTAGCAATCGATCTTAATCATTTTCTGAATACGGGAAGATTTCCTCTAGAACAGCGTAAACACGAAACTTCGTTTTGAGATTTAACATCAGAAGAAGAGACAGAAGAAAGAATTAGCAACATCTTTTCAACGCGCCGTCCACATTTTCAAGCCCCAGGGACTCATGACTTTAAAACGAAGGCATAAGCAAATCAAATCGTGAGCAAAGAGATTCAAAGAGAAAGTTGCTACCGAGAGCTTAGTGCCAACAATGCCGAGAGCTTAGTGCCAACAATGCCGAGAGCTTAGTGCCAACAATGCCGAGAGTTTAGTGCCAACAATACCGAGAGCTTGGTGCCAACAATGCCGAGAGCTTAGTGCCAACAATGCCGAGAGTTTAGTGCCAACAATGCCGATAGCTTAGTACCAAAAATGCCGAGAGCTTAGTGCCAACAATGCCGAGAGCTTAGTGCCAACAATGCCGAAAGCTTAGTGTCAATAATGCCGAGAGCTTAGTGCCAACAATGCCGAGAGCTTAGTGTCAATAATGCCTAGAGCTTAGTGCCAACAATGCCGAGAGCTTAGTGCCAACAATGCCGAGAGATAGTGCCAACAATGCCGAGAGCTTAGTGCCAACAATGCCCAGAGCTTAGTGAAATGTATAAAAAAGGTTGTCTTTTGTTCATGAGATTCAGATTAAAACATTGATCCGCGATAAATGATTTTCTCTGACGGGAAGTGGTTTATGCTTACATAGGCTACCCTAATTATCAACATTCAATGTATAGGAGCGTCGCTAGTCCTCATCAATATGGAGATTGCTTGATGAAGCTGCCCGACGCTTTTTTCAAAGATGGGCGAGCTGTCTCGAGCTTCTTCCGTCGATTCAGACTTTGTGCCATCAATTTGGGAGCACATTTTGAAGGCCAGCTATCCTGTCGAGCATGTGTTTCGCAATAAAACAAAATTTCACATTTTTTTATTTTTTCTAGGTATAAAAAGTGTTTTGTAGTTTTCCTAACTTATAATCCTAAACATACTCCTATACAGCGCACATCACTATAATTGCCTCCTATTACTCCTATCGAGCCCACACAATCATAGTTCACTCCCATCACACGTACAGAGGTACATCACATTATCTCTCTCATTATGAAGAGCCCACAACACGCTAATTTACTCCCCTATATTTTTTTTTGTTGGCTTCATCACATCGTAGTCTTTATTTTCAATACCCGAATTGTGTCCCATTTCGGAAATATTATTTTGATGACTAGTCCCGCAAGCTACACCCTGAATTGCTGTTAATGTGGTTCCATGATGGTAAGGCAAGGTCGTGCAACCTCTCCTTGAGGGTAAGTCCAACTGTCACATCGTAAAACTCCTGGCCTGCCTGACCAAGAGTCCTGTCCATTGCAATCACTGTACACAACTTGGTAAGGTATCATCGATACATCGTGAGCTACCCACGTGAATGTTGAGGACGCTTTATGATGCTTCTGTATATGATGGGGCTTAAAATGAAGTAGATTCATTCAGAAGATACCAAGAACTGATTATACCTAATTTTGATCATTCCAATCGCAAAAATGTTATGGTTATTAAGAGTTTCACAATGCAACTAGGTTGAATCTACCTAGCACCTATTGCGTTATGTGTTGTGCAAATTCATTACCTATCCACGGAATTTGCAGGCACATTTTGAATCGATTGGAACCAATTAATTGAACTCAACTCAGAGAGCCTCTCAGAACACTGATCTAACAAAGCAATATCGCAGTTATTATAATACTGGAAAACATTACAGTTGTGATGACCTACAATCCTTCGCTCTCACATAAATATTTGTATGTCAAAAACGTTTGCTTGGAAACGGGCGTCCCATATAAATGAAAACAAAAGATCAAAACGATCACACAAATTGAAACGGATCATCGTATGAAGTTGCGAAAAGCCAATTAAAAATAGGTATAAGAGAGTGTACGGTAGCGTACGGTAGGAAACGTACGGTGTACTGTAGGTTATGACGCTGGGCTCATTCTGACGACACATGTCGGGTCAGGCAAGACGCTTGTTTGGGGTGTGGTTCCCAGACTCATGCATCAGGCTTCAGGTGGAGAGTTCCTATCGCACTCCTCCCTTGGTGTGCTGACTGGCGGCACGTATCTTGGGACAGACTGCCTATAAATATTCGTCAGGAGATTGTGAATTTATCAATGTGTAAACACAATTTACAGCTAAACTGTGTGTTTCTTGTGAATATGTGCATCTTCACCGTGGAGAAGCTTCACTCCGACTTGGGGGACTGCTGCAGTCACAACCCTCCAAACCCGAGTTGCCCTTTTTTGTAATTAGGAAGATCATCATCTGGGGATCTTGAGTGTGCTCTGAACCCAAAATTTAATATATTTTCCTATACTTCCAGCATTTATATTTTATATTTTCTGGAAGCAGTAACTTACGCTTATGATAATATAGTGTACTAATATTTAACTAAAGGTTTTACTGTCGTGTCTGTAGCTAAAGGGCAACTTGGAGGGGAATATCCACTGTAGTCATATCAACTTTACCCTTATGGACGGTTAAGCGCAGCCTCCAGCCCTGTCCTCGGAGGTTAAAGACTGTCTGCAAGGTTTTGAGGGCAGCGTTTAGGCCGCCTAGACAAGTCTCGTATCCCCGTGTCGTCAGAACGCCTACACTCGGCACCAGTTTGCAGTAATTCAAGCTTGTAAATCTTGGAAGAGGTCACGGCAGGCCGGCGACCAAGAGCTCAGTCTCTTTCCTCCCTTGTTGTTTGCGCGTATGCCTCCGTCCTCCGTCTTTAACCATTGATTAATTTGTGATATCAAATAAACCTAACTATTGCAGAGAGACTTTCATGTCTCACCTCGAGCCCAGTCTTGTCTATACGGTGTAAAGAGACCCAACTACTGCAGAGAGACCTTCATGTCTCACCTTGAGCCCAGTCTTGTCTATACGGTGTAAAGAGACCCAACTACTGCAGAGAGACCTTCATGTCTCACCTTGAGCCCAGTCTTGTCTATACGGTGTAAAGAGACCCAACTACTGCAGAGAGACCTTCATGTCTCACCTTGAGCCCAGTCTTGTCTATACGGTGTAAAGAGACCCAACTACTGCAGAGAGACCTTCATGTCTCACCTTGAGCCCAGTCTTGTCTATACGGTGTAAAGAGACCCAACTACTGCAGAGAGACCTTCATGTCTCACCTTGAGCCCAGTCTTGTCTATACGGTGTAAAGAGACCCAACTACTGCAGAGAGACCTTCATGTCTCACCTTGAGCCCAGTCTTGTCTATACGGTGTAAAGAGACCCAACTACTGCAGAGAGACTTTCATGTCTCACCTTGAGCCCAGTCTTGTCTATACGGTGTAAAGAGACCCAACTACTGCAGAGACTTTCATGTCTCACCTCGAGCCCAGTCTTGTCTATACGGTGTAAAGAGACCCAACTACTGCAGAGAGATTTTCATGTCTGACCTTGAGTCCAGTCTTGTCTATACGGTGTAAAGAGACCCAACTACTGCAGAGAGACTTTCATGTCTCACCTTGAGTCCAGTCTTGTCTATACGGTGTAAAGAGACCCAACTACTGCAGAGAGACTTTCATGTCTCACCTTGAGCCCAGTCTTGTCTATATGGTGTATATAAAGCAAACCTTGTTCCTTTGTGTTTGGTTGTCTTATTCATATTTAGCTACCTAGTCCATACTTCCTAGTCATATTTACTCCTTGCTGAAGGAGTATAAATACATCCCTAGTTCATAGGCAATATTTGGCTGGGTCTAGCTTCACAGTTAATGTGCAGTCATTCAGCTATCAAAATTATAAGTTTATGATTTTGGAGTGTAAACAGTGTATGGTAATTTATTTACAGTCATGGAGAGTATATTTTGTTGATGGGGATTAAGGTTTATTTCAAGTTTATTCATGTTGCTAACTAGCTAACTTATTGTAACTGAATGTTACAATAAAATAAATACCATCTGATTGGACAAAGTGCATCCATTTAATGAAATAAACATTATCTTGCATTCAATTGATGGTATGCTTTATAAACCATCATGAAACATTTGATTGTGTCTTTGTTTTTGTCGTATAATCAATAAAACAAGTTCCATTAGATCCTATGATGGTTTCGTTTCCATTATGAATCAGAATGATTAACAATCTATCAAAAGTATTGAATTCATACCGCAACATTTTTTATTCACCTCATGAATCCTATTTCGTATGAGACTATAAAATATAATAACAAATTAGGCGTTCTATTTCCACCAGGTTCCTAAGCCATGCCTGGTTACCTAATTAACATTAAATCTTCGAGCGGATCTCTTTTCAGGCCACTAATAACATGTTTAATATTCACCCTTACATCAGGGGAAGTGAACACATTAGGCAGTGATACAACGGTCTTCGAGGTAGTTGAAGAAGATATGATCACTATAGAAGGATCTAATGCTGCATTTTTGTGACCCAAGTTTGATCATTTTGAATTTTTCTCGTCATTTTGTTGTACTAGATTTTCATTTTCGTAATTTACCCGAGGTAAGATCAGTACAGCAAGCATCCTGTTGAAATTATATATAATTCATGGTCGGAAAAAATTGGATTTACATATTGAATTTCTTAGTATAGAGGAAACTTCTGAAGCTGAACTATTACTTTTAATTATTCCGACTAGCTTCCTATACTCCGAGGCTGAACGCGGCAGTAAATCCTGCCTGCACCCCAGAATGGGCTGCATCAATCGGCCAGCGCAGTTGGGAAAAACATTTTATTTGTAAGATCAATATTCTAACTCGATATTCGAAGAAACTCTGTGCATATATTTGAGGCTAGAATAATGATGGTCAGCGATGGTGTCAATACCATTAAATATCCTATATGTAAACTTGTCGGAACCGGCATAAATTTTATTGTGGTCATTCAAAGTCCCAACAATGTCGGTTTGTAGGGGAAACAACACTGACATTCTCAAACTTCACATTTTTCATTAGTTACATACAAAACATTTATTCAGAAACACTTTAGAATATCCTTGCAATGGACGTACTGAACCAGTGTTGAACTAGACATAAAATTTGCCTATGCTGATGTTGAAAAATTTTCTCCATAATTATCTCAAACTTACCAAAGTTCTGCAACGCATCAACTTTCTGCCAACGCATCAACTTTTGAGCGCGCCGGTCTGCTGTGGAAGAAGCTGAGTAAATATTTATGTACGGCACAACGCAACTTTGGATGAGCTTCCTTTTCTGATAGAAGATTGTATCACCGGAACCCTGTCAGTTTTTGGACGAGGAAAACCAGGAAATGAGTGCAGTTGATTATATGCCGTAGGACAGGAATTTTTGGAGAGTTGGAAGATGGTTAAGAATGTGAATTGAAACAATGTAAAGGGTGTGGTATTCCAATCGGAAGAGAAGTGTGGAATTAAATGCATACCATTTCGTACAGCAGAGTATGAATGAAATAAATAAACCAAGTGCTCCTCATTGTTTTAGGCATTTAAAGCTTAATAAACCAAGTGCTCCTCATTGTTTTAGGCATTTAAAGCTTAATAAACCAAGTGCTCCTCATTGTTTTAGGCATTTAAAGCTTAATAAACCAAGTGCTCCTCATTGTTTTAGGCATTTAAAGCTTAATAAACCAAGTGCTCCTCATTGTTTTAGGCATTTAAAGCTTAATAAACCAAGTGCTCCTCATTGTTTTAGGCATTTAAAGCTTAATAAACCAAGTGCTCCTCATTGTTTTAGGCATTTAAAGCTTAATAAACCAAGTGCTCCTCATTGTTTTAGGCATTTAAAGCTTAATAAACCAAGTGCTCCTCATTGTTTTAGGCATTTAAAGCTTAATAAACCAAGTGCTCCTCATTGTTTTAGGCATTTAAAGCTTAATAAACCAAGTGCTCCTCATTGTTTTAGGCATTTAAAGCTTAATAAACCAAGTGCTCCTCATTGTTTTAGGCATTTAAAGCTTACATTTACATTCTGCCGCATTAGCTGTCAGATTTGCTGGAGTTTGTATCAATTGGTCGTCTTTTATGGCGTACGTAATAATTAATACCTATATGTTTATGAAAGTGATTGAGCATTGGGCCTAAATTTGTATAGAACGATACTCAAAACTAATAACAGTTTTCGTAAAAGCCGTTGAGTCCTAAAATTTGAAACAATTGATTTCTGTAATGAATCAGTAATAAGTCAAGTTACTAGAGAGTTATTTATTGCAAGTGGTCTCAACTTATATTCAACGATGAGTCTACAATGAGAAATGCGAAGAACCTGGCAAGGTCTGTTTTATCAAGGTTGAATAATGAAGTTATATTTCGCTTTGCCAAATGAATTGGTGTCTTTTTGCATTTATATTTCATTGGCATAATTGAAAGAAGCCCCAAAAGTTTTTATTATGTACTTATGTACAGATATTCAACCGTTTCCTCCTAATTAGGAGAGTGGCTTAGTAGGGCAGACACAAAGGCGAGAGGCACCTGCCACCAAAATATCGCGGGGTCTTGCCAAGACTCGCTATGAGCACCAGAGGCTGACTCAGCAGTCGGGAACGATAATTACTAAGCCAAGAAATGAGCAGGATAAATACTCGTAAATGGGCTTAGTATTATTATTGCATGGCAATTAATCTGTTTTAAGGAATTCATTTGCAACTAAAATGCAAAACGGTTTGTTTCTTCACACCTCGTTTCCGTTCCTCCGTCGACCCACGCAATGTCCGGCACATTCCCGATCAGGTTCTCTTTGTTATCAACAACCCGTCATTCCTGGCATTCCTGTTGTTAATAGAGCGATCCAGTGACTGATGCTATTAGTTTGGAGAGACTGGGAGGAGGAGAAAATCATCTGAGCCTGAAGCTGGTTTATGGTCCATTATATGCAAAGCGTTCCGTTTTCGGGAAGAATATGTGAGCTTTGAGGATGATTATTAAGTGTTTGCACAGTTCTAATAAACTATGGAAATGTAAAAAAACTCGCTGATTGATTGGTAAATGAGAATTACAAATTAATAATAGTATTGTCGAGTTGTAATAATTATTATATTTATAATTTTTGCACAGCATTATTCAAAGTGAGCTGATTTAGTGGAGACGCAGTGAATTCCTTTTGCTGGTGACAGAACGAGTTGTTCCACGAAGAGCACGTGCCGTTTGAGCAGACAAGCTATTGTCAAGGTGCTTGGTAGTTCTTTAATGGTGGTATGCATCGACTTTATATAGGCGTGCCAGAATGCTTGAATTAGTTGAGTGGCATTATAATAGCATTATAAGGACATTTTAATGACATTATAATGGCATTATAATAGTGGAAATGTCGCAACTGTTGACGGACAACAGTTGCAGAGGCAACTATTCTCCGTTAATATAATTGATCTAACAGTTTTAACAGTTTAAATTTGCCTGCGCAGTTTTAAATAAATCATCGTCCGATCATTTTAGTCGAATGCTAATCGAAAGATCGGAGACTAATTTCATAATATCGTGAATTGGCCAAAATTGATTTTTATTTTCCCTTCAACACCCCCCCCCCCGCCCCCGACATAGTAATATTAGTCTGGATGACAAATACAGAACCTGACAAATTTTTAAAACACTTTTCGGAATTGCACTCCAGATTTCAAGTGCAATTCAACTTCGTGACATTAGAAAAGTCTCGACAACTTTCTCTGAGCGTTGATGCCTTTGATTTGATGAATGATGTAAAATTTAATTATCATATAAAAATTGCGTTCAATTTAACTGAACCGATAAACTCTGTTCATTTCTGAAAATATATATAACGGATTCTGTAACGTTGAGTTCATATGTCAGTGATT
The DNA here is from genome assembly GCA_016164225.1 of Gammarus roeselii. Lineage (NCBI taxonomy): Eukaryota > Metazoa > Arthropoda > Malacostraca > Amphipoda > Gammaridae > Gammarus > Gammarus roeselii. Next base: position 12,999 of record SDVV010011120.1, read on the forward strand.
GGGTTCAACAAGATGACTGGTCCGCTTGTTTTTTCTAGCAGCCTCTTGATGTCCCTCGTTTCCCAGGTCCCTTGTTCTATTTTTACAATTGGCTCCACGAACTCCGGTTGTATACCTTGCTTGCTCAGAGCAGATGGTCACTCTAGCTTTCCTAGCTTATCTGTTTTTGGAAACTTGTGCGACTCTTTTCTCGTGGGCACGTTACGGTTAGAACACTCGCAATCCAACTTAGGCAGCAAAATGAGCTTCTTCTTCGAGTTGTATGTCGCCTTTTGGGATGAGGCGTGTGAATACCGTTGACATTTTTTCCTGTTTTCCTGCTGCTGTTTCTATTCTGCAGCTTTTATCGTGGGTGGTGGTGCAGACATCATTGGTGCAGGTAAGTCATCGTCGGCATTTCCTTCGACGCTAATGGATAATGTAATATTGTCAACATTTTATTGACTGGTGCAAATTGTCCTTGGAATGTTTTAGCTTATTCATCAACATGTTCTTTTCACCTTGTTCATGGACGTCGAGCATCTTCTGTCTTGTCTGTTCGTCAGTTCCCTCAGGGTCAACATGCATTTCCCTAATCTCTGGCGGCTTGGCGCTGCTCAGTACTGGCCGCATTTGTAATATGAATTTTGAGTGGAAGTTTTACATGACTTCAGGATTCCACCTTTCATATTTGCTGAACCCAGACATGAGGCATACCGACAGCATTCTGAAATAATGCATGAAATTCCAACCCAGAACTTCTAAAGGCTTCTGAATCTAAATTGCATTCTGATTTAGAAATGCATCAAATCCACCAGCTAATCATACCTAGAAATTGTAGAAAAACAATCACTGTAAACTAAACGTTGAAATAGAAGTTCACTCTTAGTTTTCTTTTGTTAGGGACAGCCGGGTAATTGTACACTTATAAATCGATACCATCCAGATTAAAGCTTTAAATACGTAGAGCTAATTTTATTTAGGCTGCATCTGTAACTCTACTCCCGGCTGTTCGTTTCACCTCCACGTGGATGACAATAACCTTTAAACAAATAAGCTTTAAATGACGTTTATCTAAATGTGATGAAAATTCTAAATTTTCTCATTAGGTAATGGTTCGCATATATGTATTTATACCAAATATCATTCATTTCATAGATGTGTTCATAATATAACATACAGGAAAATGTTACTCACCAGTGAACAAAGATCAGTTTTTAGTTCAATCCTTTTTGTGTTTGCATCAGTGACGTTCATCAAGATATGTCTAGCGAAACTATTCTATCCGGGAAACATATTTTGAATATTAACTGGAGTAACACTGAGCATCCTCTCCCTGGTCGACCCATTTACTAACAAATAGATGTGCCATCTATTGCATTGTTGAAGGAAAGGAAACTATTACCAGCCAAGCTAAGAAGAGTGCAACGTAGCAGACATGGTAAATCCATCTTGACTGGAGTTTTGATGCATTTGTGGACTGGTGTTTTCAGGTCTGTCTCATCTTAGAGAAGAGTGTCAAAGGACTTGCTGAAGCCGTTGTGTTGTGTCAAACTACGGCTGGGATGAGCTCATCCCTTTGACCTCGTGCGGGAAGAGTAACGGAAACAGAAGACTCATTTCTTGACCGACGGGCTGTCATGAGAGCAAATAAAATTTCCTCTTGCCTTGCAAACTTGGTTACGGCGAGGCCAAAGGATTTTAGCGAGATAAAAGTTGACGAGTTTCATGATTCTTTCTATCAAAACGTTTCAGGAATCCACACCTGGTCTTGCAGTCGCCCTGAAAAGGTGGGTAAAGAGATATTCATGTGAATTCCTTTAATTCCTCCATCGTACTTGGATACAAAATAATGTGACACAAGATACCCCTGTCTTTTTTAGTCTGTGTCTCACTGCTTGACAGAGACAAGTAGCTCCAAATCTGCACCAGTTATATCACAGTGACAGGTTTATTTTCCATCCGTTTCTGGACAAGCACCACATTTGCTATGCGATATTACAGTGAGTGCCTTTGCAAAAGTTGTTTTATAGAGTTCTTCCGAGGAAGAGAGGTATCAACTGCCCACCAGGGTTTATCGTGCTGTTCAAGTATTTAGCTTGGTATACGCCAGTACAAGTAATCAGCATATATCAATGATATCCCCCGCTGTTCTTTGGTCTCTGCTAAAGCAATACCAAACTTCCTGGAACGTTAATTAATTGTTCTTCATTTTTCACCCCATCGGGTGTGAGCACACTATGTAGTTGCTCCTTGGTACTGAAGGCTGTCATGGACGATGGCGTCCAGACGTTTTCTCCATAATACTTGAGAGATCAATCAAGAGATCAAACATTCCTGACGGAAGTTGCCAGTTCGTGTCCCCTTGTTGGCAACCATCACCACCACGACCGACTGCTCGTAAGAGTCCAGAGTTTTGATATATTCGTTGGTAATGAAACCTGATTACTCATTGTCATTTAAGTAGAGTAGAGCCAAAGAGTAGAGTAGAGCCGAAGAGTTTCAGCAGGCGTTGAAGGAAGAATATGACAGCGTGAGAGGACAGGATCTGAGAGATGTGGAGGAAGAATGGGAGACGTTAAGGGATTCGTTGCTGAGATGTGCGAAGAAGGTGTGTGGTGTGCGCCGTGTGGGCGGGTGCAGGAGGAAAGGCTGCGAGTTGTGGAACGAGGAGGTCAAACTGGCGGTGGCACGGAAAAGATGTGCGTTTGAGGAGTGGTTGCAGGTGAAGTCGGAGGTGGCTTGTGAAAGGTACAAAGAGAGGAGAAGAGAGGTGAAGCGGGTGGTGAGGAGAGCCAAAAGGGACGCTGATGCCAGGTGGGGCAGACGGTTGTGCCAGAATTTTGAGGAGAACAAAAAGATGTTCTGGAAAGAGGTGAAGAGGGTGAGAAAGGGAGAGACCGGGAAGGAGGAAGTGGTGAAAGATGAAAACGGCCAGTTGTTGTTGGAAAGTGGTAACGTACGGAAGAGGTGGGCCGAGTATTTTGATCAGTT
>SDVV010011121.1:0-15970 GCA_016164225.1 Gammarus roeselii
TATATCTTACCATCGGAGAGTTTTTGAGAAGTCTGGAGTTGACTGTGTCATGTAGTACCAGCCTGACAAGAGTTATTGTTGTTTACAACAGTACTAAACACCGTGAGCAAAATAGGTCTCCATCAGAATATCTGTTGAAATGGAGCCATGATGTTACGGACACTCCTAAACTTACTAATCCAGGGATTTTTTTTGGGAAATATGGTCATCTTAAATTTCAACCCTTCAAGTTGGATCGACTTTTGGTGAAGAAGATCCCAACACGTAGCTGGACCGTGGCCAGCAAGATGCAAGCTAAGTTCAGTGGACCATAAAATGTAATAAAGGTGAACAAGGTTGGGGTACCTACACACTTAGGGAGCAACTTTCAAACAGACAAGTCCGAGCTCATTATCCTATGCTCATCGCATGGACGGAGCCTCCGGACTACATGAATAAGCATGTTCTGTGTCAAACAAGGGAGGATGTTCATGATCTCGATGAGGACAATATTTCGGATGATTCCTTTGAATTTTTGTGCTTTACCTCTGGTTCTTCAGAGGACAAATTTGTAGTGTCGGTGGAGAGCAATGAGACGAGTACAGCACATCCAGGAGCCATGACGGGAGGAGGACTTCACCGGAAGGATTTGAAAATGGTGGCAGATCGTCCCTTGCGCCAGAACGCCCAAGTATCACACTTGGAATGACAGTTACCAGGAGCTGGGCCCGACTGGAGAAAATGTTTTCGGATTCAGGGGACGAATCTGATCGATCAACCTTGGGTGGAGCTATAGAACATGTTACATGTCCTAGCTTCTCAATGCGGGTGCAATGCCGATTCAGAAGATGTTTTCTGACTCTGAGGAGTAGCATCCTGCAGTGATCTTGCTCCTGAAAGCCTAGGTGATTCTCTTGGGGCGTAATCCATCACTCAATTCTCCCCCTCACACTATCAAATAAGTTACAGCCTGACAGATGTTGACTCAGATAAGGAACTTCCACTTTGTGTGGATGGCGGTTCCCCTAACGATGGGAATGCCAACAGCACGAGCATTTCACGGCACTCGCAGGTGGTTTTACCTTACGGAGATGATGTATGGTAGCTATCTCCAGTCGAAGAGTAGTTCGAGGCAGACACTGATGCTTCAATGAAGCAACTCCTGGGTGAGAAGGATCATCTTACCTGTCAGGTTCAACAGACACTGGATCGGACTCCTGATGGCAATGGTGGTCTGTTAATGAAGCTGGATGAGAGTCTTACCTTGTTTGATGGGTTTAGAGTGAGCCAGAGCAGCAAGCAAGAGTGACGAAGAGCGTCGGCTAATTCGAGGGACCATCCGGCGGGAGAGAAGATTCCGGACCTTACGGTGTCCAGTGGAGGATCCAGGGACGCTACTTTGCCAGGAACAACCATGGACAAGAGAGCAATGTCAGCTGTGCCACTGAGAGCAGATGCCTCGGAAGCGACGGGACTACATATCAGGAGGAATGTCAGGTCGGCTGGACCAGCTGAAAGTTATCCAAACGTCCAGCCTTCTGTTTAAGAGTATAATAGACAACGTGGTGGAGTTTTATGGATACCGGCTGAGCAGGGGCTGGTAGTTTGGAATCCCCTGCTGCGAGCAGCCGGGACAATCATGTCTTAAAGGGGAAGGAAAATACCCTCTCATGGTTAAAAGATGCACATGTGAGGAGTTTTTCTGGTTTCAAATGGTTGTTCAGTGACATAATGTAATCTCGCGATGTTCTGTTTTTCAACGTTTTCCTACTTAATGGTTTTATGGCTGCTCTTAAAACATACATGATTTTGGTGGGTAACCTAAACAGTAAATTTTTATATATTTTTATATTCATTACGTCTTCTAATTGTTTTCCCCTCCTCAACTGTGAGTATTTATGGTGAAACCCTGCACTTGACACAGCCTGGGGGGCTGGAGCGTTGTGGTGCAGCCTTTTGCTTTACCCCCTATATACTGTTTGTGTTTATACTGTGTTGAGCTTGTGTTTCACGTGTAGTCATCTCCCATTTCTTCCGCAGAATGCGAGGGTGATCGTTGCCGCATTGGTGCATGGGACTTGCGGATTACTTCTTTGGACCTGAACCACTATGAGTACAGCCCTATTGGTGTGCCGATGCTGCAGCAGGTGGCCCTGAGCTGGAGCTTAGGGTTTCCTGGACTAAATTCCTGGGTAGTGTCACATGAGAGGGATGCATGAATCTGCTCATTGTTCCTTATGAGCATGCAGTTAATGTCTTTTTATACTTTCAGAGATTTGTGCAATAAAGTTTCTTGTGATGATGTAATTGAGTGGTCATGGAAAAAGTATATTGATGGATTACTGCCCCTTCTGAACATTAATGCTATCAGTGAGGTGCCAAGTGTGCAGTACCAGAGCACTGCACTGTGAGCCATTAACCCAATATTTATAGAGGCCTACCTTGAAGAGAAAGCAGGTGAGCACTGTTGCCATCGCTACACAGCATGTTCTGTGGTGAGGGGTGCGAGAGAGGTACCTGACACACATGCGTCATCTTCAGGTGCATGTGGTAGATAAAGCTAGTTAGTGGAGATACAGTCTAAAATAGGTTATATTGAGTAGAGGTCGCATTTGATTTCATCATGTGGACATAGTGCAAACTCTAGTATGAAATGGTGGTAAAATATAGCTATGATTGATACATTTGATTTCATCATGGACAGATATGGCTTATGGTGAAATTTTGCGTAGTAATGAAGTGATAAGTGGTAATATGGAGAATCTTTATGTGGGGTTGGTGGTGAACTGTTTTGTGCCTGCCAGGAATGTTGAGGGTTGTGGGATGGGTTGTTTACAATCTCTGTGTATTTCAGCTCTTCTCATTTCTTCTTGCTTCTGAAACCTGGCCTGGACATCCATCTGCCTTGCCTCTCAGCTTGCCTCTGGGAGTGCGCCAGTCGCGTGCAATTGCAATTTTGTTAATCTATGTACAGTTTTATTGTTTTGTAAAGTTTGTTTGTAAGTTCCGCAGTGCTCTCCCTCATGTCAGCTGTCACACAGTTCACTTCCTGTAGATAATGTGTTTTCTCTTAGGATAAAGGTATTATGTTTACTGTAGATAATGTGTTTTCTTGTAGGATAAAGGTATTATGTTTTAGACCATTGTATTAACGTCCATTGGAAATGTGTCGTAGATGCAATTTTCCCTCTAGCGGCGAGAATCCCTCCGCACGTCAATTTGCCATCAAGCAGTGGGGGACTCCAGCTCAAAGTTCCCGTCGTATACTGCAAGGAACTGTTCAGCCTCAAGGATTTTTGGCACCACCAATCAGCGCCAAGAGCGGCAACAAGGAGTGAACGCGAGCAAATCCTTATATGGGAAGCGGCACAGGGATCTTGAAATGCTAAGTCCAGGATTAAAGGAGAGTTTTTAAGTTAAGAATTACAGACAAAATATCTTCATAATTTTCGCCCATTAGTAGCCTTAGTTGAAAATAACAACATCTATACAGTTCAAAACGTATGGAGACAAGTTTTGCATTAGAAATAGCGAATACCTTGTACAGTTACATCAGCAGTCTGCCCTGTCTGGCTGTAGCCAATCACGTGTCGGCAAGGTCAGAGGCTCTGGCCCGACCGCCAGGCTAACCCTCACTCAGCCTCCATCAGAGGCAGCAATATGTTGTTCTCAAGGCTCACCACGGCAAGGCTTTGTCGCCTCTCCTGTCCTGAGCCAGAGCGACACGAACACCCAACCATTATGACAAGAGACGATATTATTTGTTGCTTTAATTAACACGTGGCGATAGTATTCTCACCCCCATTATGTTTGGTTGTGATTGCATTTATCTAATTGGTCATTTAAAGTGATAAATCACCACTTGCACTGTCATGTTTTCTTCTTTACTGTAGTCAATCACATGTCGGCAAGGTCAGAGGTTTTGGCCCGACCGCCAGGCTAACCCTCACTCAGCCTCCATCAGAGGCAGCAATATGTTGTTCTCAAGGCTCACCACGGCGACAAGTCTTTGTCGCCCCTCCTGTGTTGAGCCAGAGCGACACGAACACCCAACCATTATGACAGGAGACGATATTATTTGTTTCTGTAATTAACGCGTGGCGATAATATTGAAGTAACAAATCACCACTTGCACTATCTTGTTTTCTTCTATTAAAATGTCTATATGAATTTTTCATGTGGTGCTACAATTGGAATTGCATTATATCAGATCTCAGCAGTAAACGAAATTTACTCATGAATTCTCTCGTAATTCCACCTTCTTGGGTCAATATCATTAAGGTCAAACCCTACAATTCAGCAAGGTGATACCCTTAAACTCCCTCTGCCGGCGGGAATTCCTACGCACGTCAACTTGCCATCAAGCAGTGCGGGACTCCAGCTCAAAGTTCCCGACGTATACTGCAAGGAACTATTCAGCAACAAGGATTTTTGGCGCCACCAATCAGCGCCATTGGCGGTAGCATGGTGGACGTGAGCAAATCAGCATATGGGAAGCGGCATAGGGATCTTGAAATGCTAAGTCCAGGTTTAAATGAGTTTTTAAATGTTTATCGGTTTGCATTTTATGATCTATTGTTTTTATCCCTTGTTTACTAAATTGTGCAATACCATCCCAATTTGAGGGTATAGGCTGTAATACTTATTCAATTTGTGCGCTGGCCGATCTTTTTGTTCCATATCTATGTAACCCATTCATGACCGCGGTAATTTGTTGGTCAGTTTACTCGACGCCATTGCTACCCTCCCTGTGTTCTTGAGGTCTGCAGCTATCTGTGGTGCCTGCAGCTCCAACCAGATAAAGTGATTGCTTGTGATGGACTTTTGTGATGTCCACACTACCACTGATTCTTCTTCTCAGCATTAGGTTGAGAGTGAGAAATGTAATTTTACATTTATTTTTCAAATAGTGATATTACCCATAACTGATCATATGAGGGTTACTTTGCATGCAATATGCTTGAAATAGTCTAGGAATGTGTTGGTATGAGTATATTTTATTTACGGTTGTGTGCCTTGGTTTGTCAACTATACTAAGTGCAATTTCCTCAACAGCTTGCCACCTGTGATTGCCAGCTGGGTGTGGTCCAAGCAATCTGGATTGTTTTGGACCAGGTAATTGCTAAGTTAGAGTTGAAACTTTAACCAACATCTAGTGGAAATATACTGCTGTTGTAAGGGCTCGCGAAGTCGAGTTCCGCGTTGCTCTTCCTCACAGCAATAAACATGAAATGCACATCTTATAAATAATGTATTACTGTTAAGATGAATGAGTTATTTGTTACACTTTCGAGTAACTAGTTTTATGAGGTCAAAGACTAGTTTGAAATAAATTCGTTTGATGTTTTTATATAATGTAGTTATATAGCTATATCATTCAAGCGGTACTTACAATTGCATGGTAGCATTTTGCTTATATATTTGATAATAAATGAAAGGATATATCGGTCACACTGTCAGTGTATCGCATTATTTTCAAGGTTGCGCCGCAGCTACATGGCTTTTCAATCTTGGATACTCACAAGATTTTCAAATTGGCAACAAGAGAATAGGAAGGGAATGAATAAGAAGGCAGTTAATTTGCCTCATGAATTGATTAATGAATTGATCTTGTACAATGCAAGACAAACAAATTGGCAGTGGGGAACTTAGCTAATTATGGTGGTTTCCGCAAGAGACCAGGACTGGAAGACAATGCTCGTGGGGCACCATCGCTTGGGCTGCCCCGGCTTGGTCTTGAGCCTGGTGTCCAAGAAAGAGGCCTGCTGCCGGGATGACTGCGATAGCTGGATCCAGGGCATGTTGTGGCGTTCTTGGTAAGAACCGTTTCTTTTGACTATTGGTCCTATGAACTCCCATTGTAGGTGCTCCCCGGGTAGCCTGGCTGGGCCCCTCGGGTCCGGGCCAGTATTGGCAGGCAGACTCACTGAACCAGGCACTAACGAAGTGTTTATAGAATAAATATGTTGGTTCACAATGCCTTGCTGCAGGCTTACTCGATGTTGCCGCTAGCAGAATAGTTTAAACTAGCTTTGTCTGAAACTTACATTTTAGATATGTCGGCTCCCATGATTCGGTCTATTTGAATGAGCATCATGAACAAGGTATGCTTACCATTCTATTTTAGTACCAATTGTAGGGACACATGTCCTCTACAATACCATTGTATTAACTTCCCTTGGAAATGTATCGTAGATGCAGTTTTCCTCTGACGGTGGGAACCCCTCCGCACACCAACTGCAGTTCCCTCTGACGGCGGGAATATCCCTCCGCACGTCAACTTGCCAGCAAGCAGCGCAGAACTCCAATTTCAAGTTTCCGAGTTTGGCAAGGATTTGGGCGCCACCCAATCAGTGCCGGGGGCGGCAACGAGGAGTGCAGGCTACCCCAATCCGCATCATGGAACGGCATAGGATCTGGGAATGCTAAGTCCTGGATTAGAAGAAAGTTGTAATTAAGCATTGGATATAATTAAGCATTGGATCAACTTACCTGGCACCTCTAGTGTTGCCATCTGTGACGCACTCTGAATTGCGGGACCGCTCAGGCCGGTCTGCCGAATCACTCTTGCGCTCAACGTCATCCACCCAGGTACTTTGATAGGTATCTCTCTCAATTGTGTGAATGTCGACAGTGCGAAGTCGCAGACGAGATATTGGTTAGGAGTTAGTTTTTGCTCGATCAAGTGCATTGATCGTGTTTCCTTATTTGAGTTTAGTTTGTAATGCATTCTACAAGTTCCACCAAAACTGTAAGTAAAGTATTCCTTTTTTCTCATCTGCTCTAAGGCTCACCACGACTACAAAGCCTTCTCCTGTCCGAGCCTGAAGAGAAGAACCCCAATGACATGAGAGTTCCCCAACAATTGACAACGACCTTCATAAATTGACAGTTCATTTTTATTAGGATGTTAATTTAGCGACAAAATGCTCATAGGCTATAATGTTCTAGCCTCCTTAAATTAGGTCGAGATTATTGATGAATAATTATCAGTTCACTCCTTGTACTGTTGACCCCATGTTTTCCTCTCTTGACTATCATGTCTATTGACGAACAGCATTTTGCATTTGTTTTTTTTTAAGTAAAAAGCTAATCATTCAATCCTCATCATTATTCCTCCCGGTCAAGCGTTGTATAAACTCTAGTCAGCTGACAAACAGAAGTTTATATTGGTGACCCAGAATAAATTCAAATCAATAACAGACTGGAGGGAACATGCAGAGTAATAACAATGTAATTTGTTAACATCATTCAAACTCTTGGCATCCAATGATTCTAAAATAACTATATGACAAACATAAACGTGACAACACATGACTCAGCAGATACAGCAACCACCATCACGCAGGCCGCATTCCCTGGATGCCTGGACACGGCCACTCGAGAAACAAAAGTTTGCTTCTAAATTCACCGCCCATCAGGATCCAATGAGAACCTGCACACCAGCAGACGCACATGCAAATTGAACAAGTCTGGATGAGAGATTTGAACTTAGTTCTACAATTTATTATTTAAATAAAATTCGTTTCCATAACAATGTACTGGTTCGTCATCGTGTTCATTTATGTGTAAATTAATTTTGAATGCAACAAAGCACTGGTTCGACATCGCGTTCATTAATGTCTAATTCTATTTGTGGTATATTATGTGGCACGAAGTGACGTGAATACAAATGTTAAATGAAATCGGTAAATTATAATTAACCCACGCGGCCAGTAAAATAATCCACGCGATCAGTGAAATAACCCACGAGGTCAGTGAAATAACCCACGCAGTCAGTGAAATAACCCACGCATTTTAAGTGTCATATACAGTGTACTGATGATTTATAACATTCGTGTGTGTAAAAACTTGAGCTTATCGCATGCACGCACGTCGCAGCTGCTGCGCAGAGCACAATAACGACGCAGAAGGCCACTGCACACCTTTAACTAAGGTCGATGCAAGCCACACTGCCCAAATTCAGTCAAGTTCAAAGCACTGAACTGTGACGACAGAACACAGAGCAGCGCGCACAGCGGAAATGCAGCACCAGTGGCAGCGTGGCAAATGAAGCAGACAGCCACCGTCGGTCAAAAACCCACGCAGTTTCTCAACTACCCATTTGAAATCGAATAAGTTCCCACAGTTGAGGAAATATTCTGTTGATATAGTCACATGAATTTTAGTGGTTGCGAGTGTAAACATGTTAAATAGGATGTATGCAGGAAACCCTCAGATCTTTATATTTCACATGTGCTAGAAGCAGCAAATCCATGATTTTCCATGCCCTTGTCATTGCATCTATAACTTTTTAGGTATGGCTGATTTTCTAGCCTAAGTCTATATAACGCTTGACCGGGGGGGGGGGGGAATTAATGAGGAAGTTTTTGACGTGATTTTTATTCCAAAGAAACACTGCAAAGTACTGTTTGTCCAAAGACATTATTGTTAAGAAGAAAACATGGGTGAACAGTACGTATGACTTTGAAGCATTAACCATCAATAATCTCTACATAATTTAAGGTCGGCTAGGATCATTATAGCCTATATAAAAAATACATCTAAGCCTTTATACAATGTTGGTAACGTCAGCAACGCTTCCTGTCTGACGGGAAGGTTCTTTTCCCAGTCATGATTTCCAAAAGGCTCGACAGGAGAGCGAGAGGGAGCGGGGATGCTTGGCGTTTTTCCACTGCGGATGAGCCTTGTGGAATAAACAAAAGAGGAACACTTTACTTACAGTTTTGTTGAAGTCAAACTTAAGATTAGTTAACAATCCTATCTCAATTGTCTGCGACTTCGCACAGTCGACATTTAATGTGAGAGTCCATAGTTATTAGTTAACAATCCTATCTCAATTGTCTGCGACTTCGCACTGTCGACATTTAATGTGATAGTCCATAGTTATTACCTTTTTGGGCAGCGTTATGCGCAAGAGTGAAGGCACAGATCGGGCCAGAGCAATTCTGCCAATTAGAGTGCACCACAGATTGTATCACTAGAGGTGCCAGTTGTTGATTTACGTTATTCATAATTACAGTTTGTTCCCTTACACCTATACCAGGCTGGTACTAATTTGTGCCTACTTGTCAGTAATTGATATTTTTGTTGCGAACAAACGTGTGATACAATGCTTAATTAAAACTTTCCTTTAATCGAGGACTTAGCATCCCCAGATCCTTGTAGCCGCGCTAGGCACTGATTGGGTCTTGCCTGGCTTTGCGGAGGGATTCCCGCCGTCAGAGGGAGACTGCCGTCAGAGGGACTGCAGTAGGCGTGCGGAGGGATTCCCGCCACCGGAGGAAAACTGCATCTACGACACATTTCCGATGGAAGTTAATACAATGGTATAACATATAATACATTCTTCTTCAAAGTAGTACATATTTTACAGAGTGTGAATTGCATGTTAATTGTTGTGAGGGAAAGCAATGCAGGACTCGACTTCGCAAGCCCTATTTATCAATTTCACGGAGAACAAGCATAGTTTTTTTTATTTTAATTGCCAGGAAAACCTAGAATATTTTTTTGGTTCGATCATTGCAATTTTCATCATCTCCACTGTATGAGTTTCTAAAATACACGTCCTAGTAAAATGTAATATTATTTCATGCACGAATGCAGCGGCAGCTACACAGCGCAATTATCACAATAACGCAGCAAAAAGCCATTGCACAGCTTTAAATAAGGTGGATGCAGGCCAAACTGCTCAAATTCAGTCAAGTTCTACGCGTTGAACTGAACGATTGAGCGGCCACGCAGCACTAGCAGCGACACCGCACCAAAACGGTGCAGGCAGCCAGTGTATAGAGTTGTGCGGTGCGGTCACACAAGCGTTAGGCCAAGCTCAAGCAGCGGGCCACACGGCCCAAGGCAGGTAGAGACATCCCTGCCCGCAGAGCACCGCTCACAGCAAAAAGCACGAGCGACAGGGCAATCCAGGCACACAGCGCCCAGCACAGGGGCAACACGGGAGAAACAGCCACTGCGTGTCAAACCTAACTGTCCAGCGGGACAGAGACAGCGTCCCGCGGCACACATCTAGCAATTGTTCAGATCATACAAGCACGAGCAGCGGCGACCGATCGTCGAGTGTTGAAACTGACTGTCCAGTCAAGTACAATAAACAGCGGAGAATCAATTGTAACAGTGACTTACCGAAAATACGAAGATAAATGCGTTTTATCAGAATTGATCATTGCAGAGTTTCTAAAACTAACGACGGGATTTATGAATAAGCGTTCAACATTGTACATAGCGTGACTGCCCAGACTCTATAATAGTACGAATCAAAGTATTTAAATCTTAATTCGTACCTGGCGATCAAAATTTAACAGCGTTTATAATTGCATAACTAAGTATTCCGAGATTTTTTAATATCGTTCGTTCACAGAACATTCATTCAGTTTAAACCATATTCTGTTTTAAAAATTCAGATCCAAGTGAGTGCAACAAGCCAACCTGGTGGACGCAGTCGAAGATCCACCGCCGCCACCATCGCCGGTGACGACACCGAAAAAGCCAATTTCGGTCGAGCTACTACCGTTCAATCCAGGCGACGTACCCTTATGGTTCGCGCAGGTTGACAATCCATTTGCAACACTCAAAACGGAGTTGCAAAACAGTTACGGACTTTCATCCCGACAGCGAATCGGAAAATTATTGAGTAACAAAGAATTTGGCCACAGAAAGCCGTCAGCTTAGCTTTTCTACGTCAAATGCTGACATTAGTCGACGGACCAGCCAAGCCTGACGAAACGTTCCTCAAGACTCTTCCTCCAGAGACTTCCATCAAATGTGCAAACAATACTTGCGTTCGCAGTAGACGAGCTAAGCCTGGAGAAACTAGCTCTTCAGGCTGACCGAATCATGGAGGTAGAGGCACGAAACGGCCCGTCGATAGCACAAATCTGCAAACCGGCAACGAACAGCGTTAACGCGTGTAACTTCGTTCCAATGTCACTAAAACCAGCAATGCCAGAAACGGCACCACAGAGCGAAAGAACTCAGCTCACGGACATAATTAAACATTTTCAAACGAGCATCACGACCCTAGCTGCGAAGCACGAAAAGCTGGAGCAACCAGTCCGACGCGGAGGCGAAGGCACCGGCAGAGAGCGCACCGACCGCTCAAAATCGCCGCAACGAAGTTGCTCAAAGCCCCGCGATAATTTTATATTTAATACGTGTTGGTATCACTATAAATTTGGCTCTAAAGCCACAAAGTGCAACCTACCGTGCACTTGGACCTAGGGAAACGCCAAACCCGAGTCCTAAATGTGGCCGGCGGCAGAGACTTGGTAAAATTCAAAGAAAAAATAACGGCGATGAGGGTCCATTGTACAAAGACGCGCATTTAATTTTTAATCGATACAGGAGCTTCACTCAGTTGCCTCCCAGCGACTGCAGGCAACAGAACCCAGGGTGCAGAAGTGGTGTTAACAGCTGCGAACGGCAGCAACATCGCCACTTACGACCGCAAAACTTTAATCATTGAGTTAGAACTCCGTAGAGATTTTCAATGTGATTTTGTCGTAGCTGATGTAACCATGCCAATTTTAGGCATAGACTTCCTATCCCACTATGGCCTCACAAACAATTTAAAAAACATGGTACTCCTCGATCCGACGACCAGCCTTACTACGAACGCTACGCGAGCTCGGTTCGATGCTGCCATGCAAATAGTCGGCGCCGGTGACCAAATACCGGACAGGTGCCGGGCGCTACTTAGAAAATACTCTGTTATAACCGAACCGGAAACTCTAAAACATTGGCCGCCTCACAGCACGGTTCACTAAATACCAACAAAAGGGCCACCGCTATTAAACAGGCCCAGACGACTAGCCCCGGATAAACTCGTCATAGCTAAGAAACGTTTGAGGAATTACTCCGGCTGAGGATCGTCCGCCCTTCAGCAAGACCGTGGCCTGATCTGCTTCACCTAGTTCCGAAAGAAGAGGGATGGAGGGCCACAAACGATTTCAGGCGTTTGAATTTTATAACAAAAGACAATAGGTACGGAATTCCTTACGTTTATAATTCCTCAGTACAAGTAGGTGCGTCAGAATATTTCACTAAATTAGATCTACATTCGGCATACTATGCCATACCCGTCAACGAAGCGGACATAACAAAAACCGCTGTCACAACACCATTTGGGTTATTTGAGTATACTCGATTACCATTTGGCCTCGAAAGTGCACCCCAAACTTTCCAAAGGTTCATGCACAAGGTGCTCAGAGGCATCGACAATGCATACGCTTACGTAGATGATGTGTTAATAACAAGTGAAACCGAAGACAACCATTACTGCCACATTGAAGCCGTGTTCAAACGCCTCCAAACGTACGGCCTAGTGTCATCAGCATGGCAAAGTGCAAATTCGTTCAGGAAAATCTCGAATTCCTGGGTCATCAAATCGGCAGAGAAGGCATCAAACCGCTTCCAAGCAAGGTTGCAGCCATCAAAGACTAACCAAACCGGCAGACATGCACGGTTTGCGAAGGTTCCTGGGCATGGTGAATTAATACCACCGGTTCCTGACCCACGCAGCCAAAACTTTAGCACCCATCAATAACCTACTAGCACATCAACTGTAGTAGCTTGGACACCAGAAGCAGAGAAAGCGTTCGTGCTCATAAGAATTCAACTTGCTAACTACACTGCTTTAAAATTTCCAACAGCATCAGCGCATTTATCAGTTGTAGTAGATGCGTCAGTGACTGCGGCAGGAGCGGTCCTGCGACAAGCGGCAGATGGAAGAGTAGAACATCTAGCATTCTTTATCAAGCGTTTCACAAAGACCGAAATCAAATACTCGACGTTTGTCTGAGAGCTACTCGCAGCGTACCTTGAAATAAAGCCCTTCAAACATGTGCTTCAAGGGACACAGTTTTGTCTCTATACCGACCACCAGCCCATAACAAAGGCAATACAAACTTCAAATTTGGACAAACACTCCCCTCGCGAGGCGAGGCATCTGCCCTACATTCTTGAGTTCACTTCGGACGTGCGGTACATCTGCGGTAGAGACAATGTAGTGGTCGATGCACTCAGTAGAGCCAATGCGATAAATGTGGTCGTAGACCCAGCGATAACACTCGAAAAACTCGCCAACGCGCATCGCCACGATGAGGAATTCAAAATCCTGAACGACGAGCAATTGGAGGCATTTCAAAAAGGCGAAGCATTCCCATACAAACTAGATTGCAGAAATGGCATCGCTTACGAATGCACAAAGCCACAGTCAAGACCGTTCATTCCAGAGTAAATGCGCGAACGGTGCATAAGGTCTCAGCTCGACTTCGCCCATCCCGGCATCAGGCCAAATGTCCAAATGATCAAGGCCAAAGCGTTCAGGCCAAACATGAGCAAAATCATTCGCAAACAAGCTCAAATGTGTCAAAGTTGTCAGTCGGCCAAATAACTTGCCACAACAAGGCACCGTTTCAAAATTTTGTACCAGTCTCAGACCGTTTCAAAGCGGTCTACATGGACATCGTCGGCCCGCTCCCGTACAGCAATTACTACCGTTATTTACTTACTATAGTAGATAGATACAGCAGATGACCCAAAGCAATTCCGATATTGGACACAACTGCCTGCTACGGGATACCCGAAACATTGACGACCGACAGAGGGGCAAATTTCGAGGGGGAATTGACAACGACCTTATGTAAGTTACTCGGTATTCGAACAACGTCGTACCACCCCCAGGCAAACGGAATCATCGAAAGATTCCATAGAACCCTCAAGTCAAGTCTGAAGTGCCAACAAAATCCGCAAGATTAGCACACAAGCCTCCCACTAGTTCTGTTAGGCCTGCGCACAGCGCCGAAGACAGAGCTAGCTCGACTGCTTTGTCCCAGAAATGATGTATGGCAGCACAATACGTGTCCCAGGAGAGCTCGTGGAACCCATGGACAACAATAATTTAGCTCCAAACAACTTCCATATAAAAATACGCCACGTCATGGCACGCTTAAAATTCCATGCTCCAAAATGGACCCCAATCAAGGGCAAAATTGACCCAGCGCTCCAAACATGCAAGCATGCATACGTCAGGGTAAACACAGTACAGCGACCATTGACCAGACCTTACGAAGTTCCATTCCGTATTACCAGCGAGGCAAAAAAGTATTCAAGTTGATCCGCAAAAATAAATTGGAAACTGCCTCCGTAGACAGACTAAAGGCAGCGATAACGTTACCCGAGACCGCAGAAGACAGCTCGAGCGTAACCACAACACCAAAGTAATTCTCTGAGTGCACACCTGTGACGCTTCACAGAGTGCGTTTCAGTGAACCGTCAGCGCCAACAGACACGCAGCCGCCAACGCGATACGCCAATGGCGAGACAAACAACCTTCCCAAAACAGGGGTCACCACTAGGAATGGACGACACACAAAACCCCCGGCACGATACCGCTGACAGCAAAGAGGGGAGGGGGGAACTCACTAAGGAGGGGGCAGTTTATGAGCTCGCGAAGTCAAGTTCCGCATTGCTCTCCCTCACAACAATTTATATGAAATTCACATCTTGTAAATAATGTATTACTGCTAAGATGAATGTCTTATATATTATACCATTGTATTAACTTCCATTGGAAATGTGTCGTAAATGCAGTTTTCCTCTGGCGGCGGGAATCCCTCCGCACGTTAACTGCAGTTCCCTCTGACGGCGGGAATATCCCTCCGCCCGTCAACTTGCCAGCAAGCAGCGCGGAACTCCAATTTCAAGTTTCCGGGTTTGGCAAGGATTTGGGCGCCACCCAATCAGCGCCGAGGGCGGCAACGAGGAGTGGAGGCTAAGACAATCCGCATCTTGGAGCTGCACAGGATCAGGGAATGCAAAGTCCTGGATTAAGGGAGAGTTGTTATTAAGCATCGGATCACACTTTCTTTAGCAACAAATATTAGACTGACAAATCTAGGCACAGATTAGTACCAGCTTGGTATAGATGTAAGGAAACAAACTGTAATCCTAAATAACTTTAAAAAAATTACCTCGCACCCCTAGTGTTGCCATCTGTGACGCACTCTGAATTGCGGGACCGCTCAGGCCGGTCTGCCGAATCACTCTTGCGCTCAACGCTATCCACTCAGGTACTTCGATAGGTATCTCTTTTAATCAAATTTTACATGTCGACAGTGTGAAGTCGAAGACGATATAGTTGTTAGGAGTTAGTTTTTTGCTCGATCAAATGCATTGATCGTGTTTCCTTATTTGAGTTTCGTGTGTAAGGTATTTTACAAGTTCTACCAAAACTGTAAGTAAAGTATTCCTTCTTTCTCTTCTGTTCCAAGGCTCACCACGGCTAAAAGCTTTCTCCTGTCCGAGCCTGAAGAGAAGAACATCAATGGCAGGAGAGTTCCCCAACAATTGACAACGGCCTTCATGAATTGACAGTTCATTTTTATTAGGATGTTAATTCAGCGATAAAATTCTCATAGGCTATAATGTTCTACCCTCCTTGAATTAGATCGAGACTAATGATGAATAATTGTCAGTTCGCTCTCTGTACTGTTCACCCTCTGTTTTCCTCTCTTGACTATCATGTCCATGGAAGAACAGTAATTTGTGAAGTGCCTTCTTCATTAGCACTCAACGTAATTACTTGACCATGAGCTATAGGGTTGAAAAACAAAAAAAAACATTGGACTTATTTTACTTTGGAATAAGTGCAAAATTAATTTAATTGCATCAGCCACCGGTTGTCCTGTATAATCCTAGTGTGGCTGTGCATGCAAAAAAAATTGACAATTATACATCAATAACGCAACCTATCATGTGTGGCTGAAAATTGGCCTGAAATATTAATAAATAGGTCAACATGTCCAAAATTTATTTCTTGGTTTTCTCCTGTGGCTCTCGGCTGGGGAGTTGCTCCATTTGACAGGAGAATGGTGGATGGAGCCTAGCGGGGAGAGAGGAAAAGACGTTATGAATATTGTACTTACAATTTTTGTTGTCTTTCACTTGTTGTCTTTCACTAAACCTACACTTTAAT